>JAOEHX010045135.1:0-15230 GCA_025448015.1 Bolborhynchus lineola | reverse complement strand
AGAATCTGCTCCAAGATTTTGCCAGGCACAGAGGTGAGGCTGACTGCTCTGTAGTTCCCTGTGTCATCCATTTTCCCTTTCTTGAAAATGGGGGTTATATTATATTACCCTTTTCCCAGTCTTTGGGAACTTCACCTGACTGCCATGATTTTTCAAATATGGTGGACAGTGGCTTAGCAACTTCATTTGCAGCTCCTTCAGGACCCGTGGATGGATTTCGTCAAGTCCCATGGACTTGAGCTCGTTCAGGTTCCTAAGATGGTCTCGAACTAGTTCCTCTCCTACAGTGGGCCCACAGTCTTCATTCTCACAGTCCCTGTGTCTGCCTTCCAGGACTTGGGTGGTGTCAGAGTAGTTGCTGGTAAAGACTGAAGCAAAGAAGTCATTAAGAACCTCAGCCTCCTCCAAATCCAGGGTAGCCAGTTCTCCTGATAGCTTCTGGAGAGGGCTCATGTTATCCCTAGCCTGTCTTTTATTTGCAATATACCTATAGAATCCCTTCCTGTTGTCCTTAACATCCCTAGCCGAGTTTAATTCCCAGTGGGCCTTAGCCTTCCTAACCTGGTCCCTAGCTTCCCGGACAACATCCCTGTATTCTTCCCAGGCATCCTGTCCTTGCTTCCACCTTTTATAAGCCTCTTTTTTTCTTCAAATTTTCCTCAGCAGCTCCTTATCCATCCAAGGAGGTTTCCTGGCCCTCCTGCCACACTTCTTTCTAGTAGGGATGTATCGCTCCTGAGTATGCAGCAGGTAATCCTTGAATATCAGGTCCCATGGACTTGTATACATTCAGGTTCTTAAGATGGTGATTCGGAGAAAACTCCAGGAACAACCCCACCAAGAAAGTTTTCTAGTTGTCAAGCAGGTATTCTTTATTGTGGCACTAGGAGACATGGGGGATAGATCCTCCTAACATGTGTCCCCGTATTGCTACACAAGCAGTCCTTATATAGCTACCGGGCACACATACCTATTCATGAGGCTATGTATGGATTACACCATTTTCCAGAAAGTTCCCCGCATGCCTACAAAAATGTGGTGGTGGTTGTCTTTCGGGGTCATTTGCTTCTTTCAACAGTCGCCATCACTGCTGGCTGCCTTTGAAGCACAGGCAGTAGATGCTTATACCAGCTTAATTGGTTTGTTAACACCACAGACATAACAGTTGTCCTGTCCTCCTACTTATCAGTTAGTTTAACTGCAGTCCATCCTGGATCCTTGGCATTCCAGATACCCCTTATCCTTACGTCCTGTTTTTCTAGCCTGTTTTTCTTACACTCATTTTGTACTAAGGTCATAAAGGCCTAAACTACATCAACTACAACACTTTATCTTGAACAAGAATTCTCAGTATGTTCTCTAGCTGAGCTCTATATTTTTTATCTATATATCATGCATCTCAGTAATTTTCCGTTGCTACTGTTATAAAGCCATCAAACTTAACATTACTTAAAATTGTTTCTAAAGGTTTATGTATTTCATTTTGTAATTTTGTACCCCCCGCTTGTCTCAATAGTCTCGAACCAGATTCTCTCCCACAGTGGGCCCAAGGTCTTCATTCTCACTGTCTCTGCATCTGCCTTCCAAGACTTCAGTGGTGTGGCATTTGCCAGTGAAGACCAAGGCAAAGAACTCACTAAGAACCTCAGCCTTTTCCAAATCCAGGGGAGCCAGATCTTCTGGCAGCTTCCAGAGGAGCCCTATATTGTCCCTAGTCTGTCTTTTTTTCCTCTACATACTTTTAGAATCCCTTCCTGTTATCTTTAATGTCCCTAGCCAAGTTTATTTCTAACTGGGCCTTAGCTTTCCCAACTTGGGCCCTAGCTTCCTGGACAACATCCCTGTATTCTTCCCAGGCCACCTGTCTTTGCTTCCACCTTTTAGAAGCCTCTTTTTTTCCTTTGAATTTTCCTCAGCAGCTACTTATCCATCCAAGGAGATCTCCTGACTCTCCTGCAGCACTTCCTTCTAGTAGGGATGCAACAATCCTGAGCTTGTAGTAGGTGTTCCTTGAATATCAACCAGGAGTCTCAGGCCCCCCTGCCCTCTAGGGCTATATCTCATGGAATCTTACCAAGCAGGTCCTTGAGCAGGCTAAAGTCTGCTCTCTTGAAGTCCAGGGCAGTGAGCTTGCTGCACGCTCTTCTCACTGTCCTGAGGATCTCGAATTCGATCATCTCATGATCGCTGCAACCAAGGCTGCCCTGGAGCATCACATTTCCAACCAGCCCTTCCCTGTTGGGAAGTGCAAGGTCAAGCATGGCACCTCGCTTTGTCAGCTCCCCTGATAATTGCAGAAGGAAGTTGTCTTCCACACAATCAAGAAACCTCCTGGATTGCTTGCGGCATAGGCTAACTGCAAACACATCCAAGAACTCCAGAACCATCATGTTCCACACAGAACATTCAGTTGTCCTTAAAGCACAAATACAGTTCCTCAGAATCCCAGATCTTGTTATCAAGAACAAAATAGGTCTTTGACAGGAAATATGTATCCTCTACTAAGTCTGCTTATGGACTGAAGATGCCCTTAAGAGTCGCTGTAGTTTGCCTCCTAAAAAACTGGAGTTGAGCATCTGTATTTTATTGCTTTTATTTTGCATATTGAAACACCTCTGCAGCTGGGACTCCAAAAAGAAAATCCTAAGTTTCCTCAAGTGGAATACAAAGAAATCCAAGGTTAGATTTTGGCTCTAAAGGTTTACTAGTACTCTAACACTTGATCTCATAGGCCACTGAAATAGTTATGAGCAATTTCAAGATTTCTACTGGGCTACTGGAGAAAGAGTGGAAGGAAAGAGGAGAAAAGAAAGACATACTTCCTATATACTTCCTGGGGACTATCAGAGTGAGGCACATTGTCATCAAAAGCAAATAATCTGTGTATCCCAAGAACTTCCTGAATGGAAAGAAGCTAAGGCACTGAGGTGTAATTTTGACTATATTGGCTTATAACAGGTACAGACACCACCATGCCATGGGAATCTTGAGCTGCTCTGAAAAAGATTTTTTCCAGTCTTTTTGTTAGTCATCCATCAAGCCCTCAGCTGCTATTTCTGAGAAGCAGACACAATTTCACTTTATGCCTTTATGGATTCACCAGCAGAAGATTTATTTTATGTATCTCTGGAAACATGAACATTTGACAACTTTTTTTTATTAGCAATCAGTTCATTCCCATAACTTGCAGTCCTGTGATTTACTCTAGATAATAATGAACTGTATTTTAATGTGTTATATCAGCAGAAACAAAATGTAGGCATTTACTAGCACATCTGTCATTTGTTCCTATTCAATATCATGGTCCATGTCTTATTAAAGACATTGTCTACTTAGATCCAAATATTTAGAGCCAGAAATCTTAATATAATTATATTTTCCTTCAAAAAGTATTAAAAAAAAATCAGATTATTTGTCCTAAATGAAAGTTGACTTCAATCAATAACAAATAAAAAGAGGATATTACTTTTTTCAAAACAAATTTCCAAGTTCTAAATATACAGGGATATATTTATGAAAAATCATAGCTACACAAATTCAGTTACAAAAACATCAATTCTTTTTTCTGATCTGTTACTCCACTTTCTGCTGCATTTCTTTATTATAAGCACTAAAAGTAATCTTTATTCTTGGATACACCCCATGGTGTTGATGACTTGATTACCATCCCCTTGTGATTTTCCAAACTGCCCAATAGTTCTAGTTGTTAAAGACTTTTTCTTAGTGTCTAATTTAAGCTTTTCCTTTCCTATCTTCAGACCATCACTTCTTGTCATGCCATCTTCTGAGACAGTGTAATTCCTTTCATTCATTTTCATTGTTACCTTGATAGTGTTAATAGACTGTGATCATGTTCCTCTTGAGCCTTCTCTTTCCTAAGCTATAAAATCTTATTTTCCCTTTGCTTATAATTGGACTGGATTATTCTTGTAGGACCTCATTGTATTTTCTTCACTATCAATCAGAGGTGCTCGCAGTTTGTCAAGCAACATGCCCAGTGGCAGGCACGACAAGCTCCTTCACAACATTCTGGCACATCATAACAATGTACAAGTATTTGTATTGGTAAAAAAAATAATAAATCCACAGGAGTTTATAATATTCAGTTGTATTCTCTGTTGTATTCAGGGACTGGAAGATGGGGTACACAAGACTCCTCAGAAATGAAGTAAAAATAGGGCTGAGCTGAAAACCTCAGTCTTTCAAATCAAAGCAAGTAATTCCTAAAGCATTAATAAGTAACCAGGAATTATATATAAAATTAAAATATATCAGAGTTACATTATTTTTTCTTTTTTTTTTCTTTTTTTTTTTTTTTTTTTTGGCCACAAAATCACAAAAGCTCCAAAGCTCCACATCAATCAAATTACCTTCTTCTAAGGAAAAAGCACTTCATCGAGAAAAATTCATCTGTTCTTCATAAGAGTAGTGATCTGTCAGAAGACTCAACAAGTGTCAGATAACTATAAAATAAACCCTTAACAATTGTGGTTAGCAAGGTATGTCTGAACTCACCAGTGTTAGGACTGCAGCATGCTATGGTCATCTAAACTAATTTGAGGGGAAAAAAAACATACAAAGAAGCAAGCCAGCAACGTGAAATTAATAACTAAGGTAAACAAAAAGTGGGCATGCTTCTGAGGATTGTATTACCTTTGTGCCACTAAAGATGCTACCTGCAAATATGATCATGATTTAAGTCACACTTCATTCTACAAAAGTGCAATTCCTTTTACTGCTGTAATCCTATTCCCCTTCCTGACCCTGCTAGGTTCTTCGCTTTGCTATTTCTCTGATAGTCGTCAAATCTATGCTACAGTATTTTTGTCTAGCTGCTATACATCATACAAATGTAGTCCTACACCTGACAGATAGAATTCCATTACCGAATTAATTTTTCAAGGTAAATCAGGTCATTGAGGACAAGGGATTGTTTTCGCTTGGCAAAATCACTTTGGCAAACCCTTCAAGCTCAGTATCTACCAAGAGATATTTTCCAGATACGGCCTCTTTTCCAAAAGGGGTTTAGATATGTAGTCATGGGTTCAGTGAGCTGGGCCTTAATGCAGTGACAGTGCCCATGTGCCACTGGCATATTCACAGAGCCTTCCCTTCCCCCTTACCACCTTTCCCTACTTTCTTTTTTTCTCTTTTCTTCTCTTTTCTTTTCCCTTTTCCTTTCTTTTTTCTTTTTCTTTCCTTTTTATTTTTCCTTTCCTTTTTCTTTCCTTTTTCTTTTTCTTTTTCCTTTTCTTTTTCTTTTTCCTTTTCTCTTTTCTTTTTTCTTTCTTTTTTTTTCTTTTTCTCATCTTTTTCCTTTTTCTTTTCTTTTTTCTTTTCATTTCCTTTTTATATAATCAGTTGGGAAGGGGTTAATACAGCTAACACAGAAATCATGCGGATTTGTGTAAACACATTAAAACATTAGGCTGATCATCTTTCTGTGTATTTCTCTCTGTGTGCCATATCAAGGGTGGATTTGCTGGGGGAAGGAGAAATATGAAGATCAGATTATGCAGTGCAACCACGCAGCCCTATGCGGAACAGGATAACATTCAGCAGTGTGTGTGTATGGAGATATTTGTTCACCTCTGTTTTTTTCTCAAATTTAACTTACTAGAATTGAATTGCAGTGACCTTTCTGTCTCTCCTCAGAATGTAATATATCTGTGCGTGTATATATATATATATGCAGACATATATATATATATATGTATTTCACTTCTAATATCTAGAAGGAAAGAACAAAACCACAGTTACTTACACAATTCTATTCCATGCCCATCATTTCAGTAATACGAACAGTACATGCCTTTTTTCTTTTTTCACCACTGGAATATGAAACAAGACAGAGGAAACGTTTCCATACTGCCATCCGCTGATTAACTTTCTAGGACAGTTATTATCCAGACTCTATTTGCAACCTGTGTGGTGTGCTGCTGAGAGAGCTGACAGCCAGAAGAAAAATGATGGTAAGGGGTCAAATGCTGCTCTGCTACCCAGGAAGAACCCTCAGAATAACTCCACTGACTTTGAAATCAAAGAGTAAGCACATTGCCACAAAATTCCAACATGCAGCAGGACAGAACATAATCACTGAGCACAGCATCTCTTTTCAGCAGATATATAATTAATGTTTCTCTGAAAATGTTTAAGACAATGCTCTCACCTTCAGTTCAGCTGCAGTGTCTGCTGAAGTCCATGGCAAAAAGTCCTACAGGACTCTCCCTATTATCCCTCATGTTCTTATATTGAATGATTTTGAATATTTCTGTCATTATTTCACTGACTTCACTCTGGTTCTATGTTCCCAGTCTTACTATGAAAGCTGAAGTATGATTAATATTATTGTATCATTGTATAAAAGAAAGTGGGTCAAAAGCAGAAACCTTCAGCCCAGCTTCTGGATCAGTTCCAGCAACACTCCTCTTAGCTCCCATCTCTCTTGAAGTTCTTTCCTCTCATCATTCACTTCTGGCACTATTTCAAACATAAAGAAATAAATACAAAAGTTCTTTTGTAATAATGTCATTTTTAGGGTGCCCATGTATATGTCCGTGTCTCCACATTTTCCCTCCTATATTTTTTATTTATTCAGCCTAATATTATTTAAATACATTTCAAGGAACAGCAAAACCGGCCCACTATATTATCTTGCATTTTAAGTAGAATTTTCTCTTTTTCATTTACAGCCTGTTTTCCTTATATTCTGAGACTTTCTGCAGTACAGCTTGCAAATCATTATTATGTACAAACAGCAACATCCCTGAGTGGCAGTGTTCAAGTGAGGATCAAGAAATTCCACTTGAAAGATCAGTAAGGGGAGGGAAGGGGTGGTATTAGCACCACATTTCACCTATAAATCTCCTCTGCCAGTCAAAGGAAATCAATCAATGCTACTTTTTGTTCCAAACATATAAAAATTAACTGTAAGTAAAGCCTGGTTTTCACAAAGGAATACCCAACATATTTAATTATGAGGAAAGACTATGACACTTATGGAAAAAATATGACACTATATTGAAACCTTTTATGTATCCTTCATCCACTGAGCTGACCCCACTGTAGCTGAGGAGTCAGAAATTTGATTTTTAATGTCATAGTCACAGCAATTAGTACATAGTGTCTGGATTTTGACACATCAGGCAAAGACAGAAGAGTTTGTAAAATATGGTCCGCTGAGGAAAAAAAAAAAAGAAAAACTTAAACCCACACACACACAAAACACCAAACCAAAAGAAAACCCAGACAGAATTAGAGCAATCCTGCAAAGCTGATTCAGCATATGTGGATAGATCAGTGTCGCCATGAGGCTCAGCTTCACGACCTGCAGTGCAGGTGGTAAGCCCTGTGTTCCAAATCCAAGTCATCTCATTTTCATCATAAAATCAAAATATAAATTTGGAGGACAACATAAATGTTACTTGTTTCTCTGTGGGAAAAAAAGAATTACAGCAAGGAGCCAGGGGTCACTGAGCACTCTTCCTTTGGATCTGAGGTGCTAACAGGAGGTAAGTGCCTTGTTGCTCTCTCTGTTTTATCCTTTCTTTCACCTGACAAAGCCATTTTATTTTCAGTTAGAGGAAAAGACAACTGTGTGACTGAATATAATTTTTAATGGGATATAAAAAATACCACTTATTATCTGAATGAAGTAACAGCTCTAATGTTCTATGGTACAACATGAGTGAGATCTGCCATTCCTACTCCATGTTGTTATTTTGAATAAAAGAATCCTTACAGGAGCAAGTGTGTAGTATAAATGTATTTTAAAGTGTTTCAATTTAAGAGAAATTACAACAGATGTGGATTAAAAAGATCATATTCTCTGTTCTATTCCACCTATTTTCTCAGTATCATGTAGGTATATAACTATATGGCATATATATATGCTACCTCTTAATTTTTCTGCAAGCTACTTGCTTTATGTGAAGAGATGTTGGAAGGCTACAATACAAATGCAATTTCTGACTGGTTAACAATCTATTATTGCCTATTAACAACTAGCACAGATAATTTCAGGCCTAAGGTTAAATTATGCTACACAAAGTCTGGTACAGAGCAGGCCCAGGAATCAGGGATGGAAAATGGGATCCTTCAGTTTTCCTCCTATATGTCCTTCTGAATACAATGGAGAGAAAAGATCAAGAGACTTGAAACAAAGTCAGTGTGCCATTAGCCAAGATTTCTTCTCAGTTCTAATCTATTTCAAAGCATTGCACCTCTTTCAGCCTCTGTTTCTCACTGGAAAAGGGCCGAGTATAACTTGACATTGTTTAGGGTCTATTTTGAAGGGCTTTTTTCTTCTGTGGTGGAAACTGGGGATAATGGAATAGTCTCCACGGCTAAAATGTTACTTGCTTTGAAATTAATGAGGTTGGATTTCATCACCTGACTGTAGTAATGGGAGCATTCTACGCAGCACCTGCTAGTGCAGAAGTTCTGCATCTCCATCATTAAGTAGTTTCAGTTTACAGCAGTTGCAGATCCTACTTTCTCTTTAACCCAGGACAGAATTTAATTTTCAGTGGTCAATAAATATATATTAATGAAATAGTTTTAAAAGGGATTGTGGTGAAAAAATATCTCAGGGCAATATTCAAAGTAATTTTGAAAGGTCAGTCAATTAAGTTAAAATTTCATCCTCTCCTTTAATTTAACTAAATGTGAGTTTTCTTCCTTTGGTGGTAGGATCTATTTCAATTAACTATGTACCTAGTTTGGGCTTGTCATTATCTTCCAACCTGTAGAGAGAAATGAGCACACCCAGTGAGAAATAAATCCTATTCTGTATTAGAAATCTATTTCTGGTTATAATGACCCACACTCTGAAAATGTCCCCACTAACTAAAGAGCTGTCTAGACAACCACCTTAGGCTAAATATGTAATTTTCATATACCAAAAGTTAGGCGAGACATATCCTATTAAAGTGTCAATGAAGTCAGCTTCATACCATTTCCAGGCTAATAGGAAATGGTTATCCACAAAATTCATATACACATATCTGCATTATAAACAAACAGGATGTTTTTAATTAAAGATTTCACTAATTGTCAAGGAAATATCAAGACATCTATTTTCATGCTCATATCCATTTTGGAAATATGCAGTCCTCCATCAACCATAGCCATTGTTTTTTGGCTACAGCAAATTTTCAAAAATTTACTGCTCTGGATTCTTAAAATGTAACCTGTACAGTGTGGAATTCTACTGAACAGCATCTGGATTCTGGAAGGAAGGCAGGTGACATATTTTGTTGTTAAAGGTGGACCTTAATTACTTTCTTGTGCCTCCTTTTGCACAGTCATAATGGACAAAGGATAAATTCCAGAAATGTAAACCAGGCAAAATTAAACTCTTAATTTCCCCTATAGTTCACTTCACTTTTTGTGGAAGTACAAAGTATAACACAAATCTATGGACTGTCTATTACAGACAATAAATTTATTTTGCCACTAAAGCCTCCAAATAACATACAATAAATTATAGTTGTTCAGAAAATCCAGAGATATCTTTTTTGATGTCATGCATTTTTGTATGCAAGCAGTGTCTAATGGTAGTTCAAGCTACTTTGTTCTTACTGCCAAACACAGAACAAGTACCTTACATTTTCTCTATCCTAGGTTTATACAGAATTTCCTCTTAAATGGGACTAATTCAAAGACATACTTATGGTTATACCAGAAGATTAAAGATGCAATCTGTAAGCCAAAGGATTTTTTTGAAATTACCTCCAACAGTGTTTTCTGAAACCACCCCTGAGAGATCACAATGCAATTTTTATGCCAATTCCTCTGTCAAATCATTTGTACTGCCACCATGAGATTTTCTGCCAAAAAGTAAGACAGCAGATACAGTACCTTTTTTTTCTTATGTGACAGCCATGTCACAAACCTGCTTCTTACCTAAAAAATGTGAAATGTTTGCCATATTATCAGCATGAATGTGCCAGTCAACACAGTACCGCAACGATAATGACACATGAATAATTTCTTTTTCTGTTATGTTTTCTTACTACCCATGGGTAACGTACATTAGATACTGCTTTCTGCACGTGATCAACATGGTATTTAGAGTTATTACAGCAGACAGTTGCAATCAGTTTGCATTGATTCATGACCACTTGTTTGGAAAATCCCAGTTTGGATTTTAATGTGCCAGACAGTCATGGCTATGGCAACAATCGGGAAGGAGAAGACCAAGAAAGGAGTCTTTGGAATACTTGCACTGAGATTTTGCAATGAAAGGCCATTTTTTAATGTTTTGGAACTGGGAAAAAAAAAAAGAAAAAAGGTCAGAGTGTTATTGTCTCTTTCTATGTCTACTTGTACACTATGCATAAAAGGCTAACTGCTGGGGGAGGCGGAACCAAGGGCTGAAAATCTTTTCTTACTTTTTTTAACCTGATGTACCTACTAAATTCATACTATGTTAATTCCAGAAGACTGACGATTCTTAAAAGAAAGTTCATGCATATTTCAAGCCCTGATCTGTCAAGAGGTGCCTTCTATCTTCTGAAATTTAGCTGCCCTGAGCTACAAAAGTGTGATTTCCATTTAGTTTGTCTGAGGTGTGTCAAAGGGGTATGTATAATAGTATATAGTGCAGAACTGGCAGGCACTGTATTTCATATTATCCTCCCTTTCACAGAAAAATCACACACAGTATATGTTTTTCTGTTGACTTGGGATAGCGGGAACAAACTAGATGGCAAAAAGACAGAAAACAGTGTGAATGCTGAAGATCAAGGAAGCTTCTTTAATCAGTCCTTCCCTTTTTCTTTTATTTCCTGCTTATTATGTGAGGAGCAGACATACCACACTGACGAGCACGGTGTGAATGGGTGTATTAATTGGTTTTCCTCAAAGTATAATTTCAAAAATATTAATTTACTCAAATTATATGTACATAGTGTAAATCACTTTAGCAAACTAAAAACCTGCAGAGTTTGACTCAAAATCCTATCATAGGTCATATTCACAACAGTTTTTAAAGGGATATACTGACACAGCTGGATCTGGACCCGCTGGATCGATCGGCTGTGGCCAATTATATGAGATTCAACAAGGCTCAGTGCCAGGTCCTGCACTTGAATCAGAACAACTCTGTGCAATGCCATAGGGTTGGGTAAGAGTGGCTGGAAAGATTTGCAGTGGAAAACAACTTGTGGATATTGATCAACAGCAGCTGAACATGAGCCAGCTTCTGCCCAGGTGGCCAGAAGGCCAATGGCATCCTGGACTCTATCAGGAATAGTGAGGCCAGCAGCACCAGGGGAATGATTGTCCCCCTGTACTCAGCACTGGTGAGACCATACCTTGAATACTGCATCAGGTTCTAGGCCTCTCACTACCAGACAGACATTAAGGTGCTGGAGCAGGTCCAGAGCACAAGCCTTACAAGGAGGAATTGAGGGAACTGGGGTAGTTTAGTCTGGGGAAAAGAAGGCTCAGGGAAGACCTTATTGCTCCCTACAGCCACCTGAAATTAGGATTGAGAGAGGAGGTGGCTGGTCTCTTTCCCCAAATAACAAGTGATAGAACAAAAGAAAATGGACCCAAGCTGCGTCAGGGGAGGTTTAGGCTGGATATTAGGAAACACGTATTTACCTAAAGGGTGATCAGGCATTGGAACAGGCTGCCTCAAGAAGCGGTGGAATTGCTGTCTTGGAAGTGCTCAAAACCATGGAGATGGGCCCCTCAGTGACATGGCTTAGTGGTGGACTTGGCAGTACTAAAGGTTGGACTTGATCTTAAAGGTCCTTTCCAACCTAGTTGATTCTATGACTCTATGATCATATGACACGAACAAGGCAATATCAACTTCAGGTTGTACCTGCTGAGGCATGAAAGATCTTAATACTGTTTTGATGGATATGGCATGCTTATGTATTAACAAATACCAACAGAAAGACATGACAGCAGCCATCCTTCTTCTATGGTGGTCAGAAGAGGCTGAGCACACTTAAGTCTTTTTAACAGCTAAAGGATCCTGCAATTAGAACAATTCCCCATTTTTAACTGCTTTAGCAGTTTAGCACTTGTGATACTGGTGTGGCACTAGCACTTTGTAGAAAGCTGCACCGTTTCCTCCGTACCCATACAGTTTGGGCTTTATCACTATATCAGCCCACGTACATTTGTAACAGGACATGTGCTCTAGTATTTTGCAGCAAACAGAGAACCTGTAACATAACCTGAAGAAAAAGTAAAGCTATGACCTCTGGGGAACACTTTCACCATGTGCCTTAATGCTAAAGCAGAGAACTGTATTAAAAAATAGTTTTTCTATTTGGTTTTAAGAAATTCCTGTGAGCTTTAGCTATCTTTCAGATTTTTTTACTTCAATAATAACACACTACTTAGAAGATATAAAATGCAGATGTGAATGTAGAATACTGCCAATATTTTTAATTATTTCATTGTTCATATTAATTTGGACATTCTTTAAGGATATTAAAGTGCTTAAATGAAATGGCTGCAAGTAAGAACAAAAAGTTCGGTTTTGTTCCTTTGGGACAAAAAAATTCTGTTTCCTGGTGATTTGCCTGCTCACAGCTGACAGTCTTAGTAGCTTGTTTCACTTTTAAGATTAGGAATTTTGCAGGGTGGGACAATGTAATGAAAACTTAGAATAGTCTGAAACCTCCTCCATTTCATCACAGCTGATGGTCAGCCTGTCAGTCCTAAACAACAGTGATCTTAATATACAAAAAAGGTAAAGAAAATATAGGTTAAAAAAAAAAAAAAAAAATCAGTCAGAAAGGTACAGGAGCCAAAAGAATTTAGTCTTGCAGATCTGCAGACAGAAATAAATCTGGATCGGGGAACATCAGGAAGAACACAGACACTTGGCAGAAATGTACCTACGTGAATGAAACTTCAAATTTTGACATCATTTTCAGCCTGACACTGTAATGTTTCTAAAATTACTTGTTCCTTGCCATGATTGAGAATACACATTGCAGATGAAGGGGTTGAAGAGAAAGGTAACTACAACAGGTGTCCTGACAGTCGTTTACACTGCAGTGAATGGCTGCCAGTATCCCACAGAAAAGGTGCATGGAGGACTACACTTTTCTGCAGAAGAGGCTTTCAGAGCTGCAGGCCAAGAGAAGGACAGAATAATGCATGTTAAAAGGTGGTCCAATCGTATGAAATATGAGCTATTTCTTAACACTGGTAAAATTTATTTAAGGATTAATTCTCTCAACTGATGAAATCTATGTAAGTAGCTGAGAAAATACGCAGATAAGACAAACTTTCAATTGCGAAATTACTGAAGAAAAAAATCATGTAGTGTCCATGCCTGATTTCAGTAAAAGACAAAAAGAAAATCATGTAATCAGACACAGGAAAGAGAAGGACTGCAAGAGGATGAAAATTGTAAGATTTATAGGAAAAAGGTGCTAGGAACGCAATCATTGGTAAAGTGAAATATAATCTACTTGGAAAATTTGGTGAGAGCAATAAAAAGCTCAGAAAGCTGGTGCACTGTTGCAAGAAACAAAACAGAAGAATATGAATTACTGCAGTAGGACATAAAAACTTTTATTTTACAAGCGGCAGACAGGCACAAATAATAAAACATAGTTTCTGAAAGATATCTATTATTAAAGACAGCTAGAAATAAAAGTGCTGAAGAAACATTAAGTAAATAAATGTTACATGGAGGAGGAGTAGAGCAGATAAAATTAAGTCAAGCACTGGAAAATAGGATGGACGAATTTGTTTCAAGGTCCAGATTCAAATGTAAATACTGATGCTGTCTCAAATCCTATGACTTTTTATTTACATTGTGTAGAAGATTGAAATAGTCTTGAGAACTCAGGATGGAACCCTGATTTCTTATACTCTATTTGAGCATTCAGTTTTCTCATTCACTTTTTTGTGCAGTTACTAGGCTCTGAGGCTCTGCATCACCTGGTTAATCCAGGGACTCTGGCCATCAGCTAGGATCTGGTTTACCCAGAGTTGACTGCTTCTGTGTGTAAGTAGGAGTCTAGATTCACAAACCTGAGGAACAATGAAGTTCAAAATACTGACACCAAATAAAGTGATGAGTTCTGTGTAATAACTTTTCTCAAGAACTGTGCTGCATGGTGCAGCGACATGTCCACATTTCACCAAAAACTTACCCCAGGTGTCAGAGAACCCTCTCTGAATCTTACCTGACCAGCAAGATTTTAAGAACAGAGTTTGCTGAGTCTCAGTTTCACAAATACCCTGATCACAGCAGAGACATTTCTTACAGTCTAGGTAATTTTCTCTCACTGGTAAGTAGGAAGAAAGACAGAAGTCATTTTACTTTCATATACTGTTCCCCTAAGCCAACTTACACTGCTTGCAGAGAGGGAGAGTTCAAAGCAGAAGACAAAACAAATCAAACAAGTAGGAGCACATTTTATCAGACAGATTAAGGAAATGGGTCTTGCTCCCCAAATACCCTACCTTTCTACCCCTGGCCAATTGTTAATGAAACACTTTGATTATTTATTTTTCAAACCACAGATAAGGAAAGCATACATTTATGAATGTGCTGCTCCTTTCTAAATTCATTTACAAGTGTGTCTATACAAATTTGCAGATATGCAAATAACCCCATATTTACCTGAGGAGAAGCTAATAAATGTTTCATGTATTCTAGAGCACAACAACCTTTTCAAGCCAGTGCCACACCTGAGTCTAATGCTTGCTGACAGATTCTATTTCAACAATTATTTTTAAAGGTGTGCTTCTCTTCATTTTATTAGTGCATGATAAAGACAAGCCCTAAGGCATCCAATTTCTGAGTAAAATGATGAAACACAGTAGTTACTGAGGAGGACTAAATTAAAAAGGTAAAAATTATATTATATTTGAAAGGAAAAACAAACAAACAGAAAAAAAACCTCCCCACAGAGCGGTTTTTTTAGAAACTTAGGCTCTAGAAACAGCAAGAGTATACAGTACGTATAAGGCGGCAGTATAGACAGTATATTATTGACACACCATGCTTTATAGTTCAGCTTCTATGCCTTTCAGATGCACTTGATGGTAAGGTCCATGTCACTGAATGCAAGAGAGAATAGTAACTCCTCTGACTTTGTGCTTGTGATGGGTTCAGAAGTAGCAGCCATTTTTCTCCTCCTCGGTAGCTGGTGCAGTGCTGTCTTTTTGACTTTCGGCTTGGGAACAGTGCTGATAACACCAATGTTTTTAGTTATGGCTTAGTGATGTTTGGTCTGGCC
>JAOEHX010045132.1:19123-34476 GCA_025448015.1 Bolborhynchus lineola | reverse complement strand
AGAGTTAACAGCGTCCCCCGCGGGGGTCCGGAGCGGAGGGGATCCCCCCGGGATGGGGATGGGGGCAGCTCCCCTGGGGGCACCCGCGGCTGCGGGCACTGCGTGGCTCTGCTGCGGCCGTGCCCCAGGAGAAGGGCACGTAGCGACCCAACATGCCCTGAGCTTGTGGCAGGGGTTTCCCCCACCCCAGGATGCTCTGAAGGAACTCGGTGCCCATTCAAACCCTTCGACTTTCCCCATCCCTGGGACGCGGAAGGGTGGGGGGAGAGAAAAGGGGATAGAGGAGGAACACAGAACCCCCCAAGGGAGAGATGGGATGGGCTGTGAGCCCGCGGGGTGCAGGGCCGGTGCAGAGGTGGGTGCTCCTGTCACCATCTCTTGCTGCCAGATGAGGCTCAGACCGTGACAGGGCCACGTCAGCCTCCCACAGGCACCAGGGAAGAGGAAACTGTGTTCAGGAGACAAGGCAGGGGGTTCAAGACAGCTCCGGAAGCACAGCAGGCAGCAAGTCAGTGTGGTTTATTGTTTTAAAGCCAAACGGAAAGAGGAACGAACCAGATCATATCCAGCCGCCACCTGCCCAGAGCAAATAAAATACCTGCTTCTTTAAAGGACAAAGGGGAGATGGCTCAGGGGTTCTCACCCCTCGGGTCTGGGGCAGCAATTCTTCATCCAACGCATCTTCTTGCCCAGCCCCGGCATCTCCGCCTGAAAGGAACCGGGTAGGAGAGAGGGGTAACAAATGCCCTGCTCCATCCCCGCCTGCACAGGCCAGCCCTGTGTACTGATGCTGGGGAAGAGACACAGGCCAGGCAGGTGGAGCTGCAACATCCTTCAGGGATGCTCAAAACTCCGCCCGCTCTGAGGGTCAGGACAACACCCTGAGCAGCGCAGTGCCAACGCGAAGCTGGGCCTTGGAGGGATCAGAACACCCCCAGGGGCTCTCCTCCACCCCCCAGCAGTCCTTTCCTCCCCTCACCCTCCTGCACACAGTAGCAGAGCCGCAGTGGGTGCAGCTCCCCATGGCTGGTGTGCAGGTCTTGGGGCCTCTGGTTTTGCTGCCAGACTGGAACGTTTGCCACAGAGGCCACGCTCTCTGCACGGCCTCAGCCCTAGGGGCTGTCAGGTTACACTGCAGTGCATCCTCACCGGCCCCATGTGTCAGGATGGATCCCAAGAGGATGGGGTACCACCATCTGTCCTTCCCCTGCCCTTGGGAACACACATGGGTGCTGAAGGGCCCTGAGCAGCTCTTCAGTCGCTCTCACAAGCGGCAGCACACCAAGGCACTGTCCTGTGAGGGAGAACAAACCTCCCCCAGGAGGCTACTGCCCACAGCCCTCGCTGAAGGAGATCTGGGAATGGCACTACCTGTATGACATTGCCAAGCCCCAAAACCCAGTGGCACCACTGGCTCAGCTGTCTGTGCCACTGTCCTAGTGATCCAGACAGCAATTACTACCTGCTTCCTACCCCATCCCAGCCTAATGTCCTCCTCTCCATACATCTTTTCCTTCACCCTCCAGAAAACCATTTTAACATGATAGCACCCTAGCTGTCCCGTCTGCAGGACTCAGAAAGAAAAGGGAGAAGATGGAAAGGTTATCTCCATCTGCCTGTTGCTCCTTGCTGTGGGAAATCCACCCCTCTGTCCCCAGGAGACTCAGGACCAGAGGACTTTGGTACTGCACCGGACCAACCTGGCCAGGGGGATGGTGGCAGGTCAAGTCAGACAAGAGAAGGGCAATTCCACCTTCTCCAGAAAGCAAAGTATCCCTTCTCTCCAAACGAGCTCTGCACAGACACAACAGATCACAACATGTATGTACCATCTTCAACACACATACATCCACGTGGACCCACACGTTACTCACAGACACAAGGAACTTCCAGGATCCACTGCTGTTTCCTGGGGAAATGGTGACTGCAAAGATGCCCGTGCTGCCAGGGTGGCAAGGGACAGAAGAGCCACCTGAGACACAGGCAAACACCTAATGACCTCCACCAACCCAAAGAGGCGGTACCCAGCAGTGCTGGACCTCGGATGCTCAGCCCATGGGACCTGAAGTGCATTTCAGGCAGGGATAAAGAGGTGTCCTTGCGGCTCTTATTCCTTGGCCATACTGGATGCTTGGGCTGGGGTTCCCGACAGCTGCAAACAAATACTTACATGGGAATTCCTCCTCGTCAAGACTAAAGACTCAACCTGTAGCACGGAACACAGCCTACCCCAAGAGCAGCAACGCAGGAGGAGGTGGCTGGCATGCCCAAGCAAACAGGGAAGGAAAGGGGAGCCTTTACACACGACTTCCTTTGGGTTTGTCTGGATCCCAGGATTGGACTGGGACCCTGTGCTGATGTTGTGTGGTGCCTATTGCAACTCCTCCAGTCTCCTCTGAATTTGGCACGTACAAGGCTGTGTTGGCACTGACGTGGTCTGTGTGGCAAAGCAGGCAGGCAGACCTGTAAAACATTGCTGAAGGGATGAGAGACTTCAGTTATAGGGCTGCACATGTGCCTGTCCTCTACTGTACTCTCTCCTCTTGCACCCCATGCAAAACTGGAAATGGCTAAAGTCTGGGGGTGGGGGGAGACTGTGAGAACCTCATGAAGAGCAGTTCCCACATTCCCTCCTTGTTCAGACTCCTTCCATAATATAAACCTAGAGTGGCCCCAGCAAGGTGGGTATAAGGGGGTCTGCTGCTACACTGGCACCCACATCCTAAAGTACAAAGCATGTTTACAAGTGGGTTACATGTGCACTGTCCAGTACCAGTTTTCAGAGCAACTTTGGGTACCTTTCTGTTGGCTCCTGTGGCTTTATATGGCCTGATCCCACACAGCATTGAGGCAGCCCCTTTGAACTCACTATGTGGCAATCCTCTTGATGCACTTGAGGGGGGGCAAGGCGTCAGACTGCCTGCTTGGCAGAGAGGAGTAGAAAGCCTCAGGAAACTCACCAGTATCTATGCTGTTACAGAGCAAACCTCAAAGCTGAGCCTGGGAACGGGGAGCCCAAGCCCTGCTCCTGCATGCCTGTTCTCAGCTACCAGCATCAACCTTGTGACTCCAAGGTCCTATTCCCAGCCCTGCATGGCTGCTAGGGCTCTGTTTTCAAACCTCAACTCAGGTTGGAAGGTTGGGGTCCACCAAGAGATGGATTTTATGATTCTGCCTAATACCTGGCTTTCAGCTGGGTCCATCCTCCTTCCATTGAAATTCCTTAGTCCTTTCCTTCTTCCCTCCCTCCAAGTTCATCCCAGTACAGACTTCTTTAAACACAAATATTTACTTGGAGTACAGCACCTTCACCGTTCCTCAGCACTAACCACACAGGGCTGTTCTTCCTAAAGCACCAAGATCCTGCACACCACCACCACTCCACTGGCAAAAGTGCTGGGCTTTCCATGTTTATTTCTCATATTAATCAGTGCTTAATATTCCAATAGGATGGCATGCAGTTCAAGCATTCTTTTAAGCAGAGGGCTGTGGGATTTAATGTGGGGATACCTGAAGTGGTATAATAGAGCATCCACCTAACTCTACGGGGCACAGTACCTAATTCTCATCTTTGAGATAACTACTGTACTGCAAGTGGACAGTGACAGGAGACACTAACTGCAGTTAGTCTATAGACATTGCTTCAGAAACCACAAAGATATGCAGGTTCCATGTATGCACAGACACTGTGTCACTCTGTAACCCTGTAAATACCTCATCCCAGAGGAAAACCTTTTCTGCAGTGGTTTAGTCTGGGCCTTCAAGTCATGTTACAATTCACGTGCCTTGAGCTGCCGAAGCTCTTCCCTTCTGAGCAGCAGGGTATGTGCTCCCCCCAAAATCCATTCTCTTTTGGCAAAAAGGAAGAAGGCCTCAAGCTGAAGGAATTCACATCTCTCTTCCATAGAGAGTCTGGCTGACTCCAGGGCTGGCCAGTTTCTAGTCACTATCCTACTGTATTGCATAAATACCTACAGATTGGAGATGGCCACAAGTGGAAGCTCCCCATACATCAAGGAGATTTTCCCCGAGGCTGGACAGTCATGAGAGGCAGGGTGTGGGGGATTGTATGGGCAAGTATCTAGCCCAGTGGCCCCCCTCAGTGCTTTGGAAGCGTTGGAGATGGAAGGCAGCTGTATGGAGTCCCCTATGACAAGTTGCAGAAACTGCTGAAGGAGAGGGTGAATCGAATCAGTTTGCTGGGGTGAAAGCCATCCAGCTGGCCTTGCACACTGCTGAATGAGAAAAGTGGCCAGTACTTTATCTCTGTACTGACTCATGGATGGTGGCAAACGCCCTGTGGGGGTGGTTGCAGTAATGGACACAGAACAACACAGAGGTAAACCCATCTGGGCTGTTTTATTGTGGCAAGATACTGCTGCCCGGGTACAGAGCCTGGTGGTGAAGGTACGCCATGTAGATGCTCATGTACCCAAGAGCTGGGCCACTGAGGAACACCAGAACAACCAGCAAGTGGATAAAGCTGCTAAGATTGAAGTGGCTCAGATGGACTTAGATTGGCAACATAAGGGTGAATTATTTTTGGCTCAGTGGGCCCATGACACTTCAAGCCATCATGGTGGAGATACAACATACAGATGGGCTCGTGATCGAGGGGTGGACTTAACAATGGACACTACTGCCCAGGTTATTCATGAGTGTGAAACGTGCTGCAGTCAAGCAAGGCAAGCAGTTAAAGCCTCTTTGGTACAGAGGACGACAGCTGAAGTACAAATACGGGGGGCCTGGCAGACTGATCATACCACATTCCCACCAACCCACCAAGGCAAGCGCCATGTGCTTACCATGGTGGAAGCAACCACTGCATGGCTGGAATCATATGCTGTGCCCCACACCAACACTGTCCTGGGCCTTGAGAAACAGATTTTGTGGCAACATGGCACCCCAGAGAGAACTGAGTCAGACAATGGGACTCATTTCTGGAACAGCCTGATAGACATTTGGGCCAAAGAGCATGGCATTGAGTGGGTATAGCACATCCCCTACCACACACCAGCCTCTGGGAAAATCCAATGGTACAATGGGCTGTTAAAAACTACACTGAAAGCAATGGGCGGTGGGACTTTCAAACACAGGGAGTTAGATTCTTCCCATCCTCCTTCTCATCCTTCCTGGAGCGAGGGGAGAAAGACTGACCTCAAGGTTTCCAAGAAACAGTGCCATGAGATTCAGAATCATCCTGGGAGCACTCACAGCTGTGCCACAGATCCTGCCCTGGACATAAACGATGAACAGACCAAAAAACAAAGCAAGACCATGGACTGCATGTGTTTAGCAGGCAAGGGAAAGGGCTCATCTTCAGCATTAGGGAAGTTTGTGTCATCAGCAAGGTGGCCAACTGGACCTCAGTGTTACCAGTGCTCTGGCCACCCCTGGAAGCTTAGCTACTACTGCTTTTGCTGCTGGGGCTCTTTCCCAGGCCAGTGAGGATATTCAGAATTGGAATGGTAGCTCTATGAACAATCAGACTACAGAGGTGGAGCAAAATCTGACCAAGAATTCAGACCGGAGGAGACAACAGTGAAACGTAAGAGCCTTTAAAAAACTATCACCTGCATGAGATTAAAACATTAAAAAAACCCAAAACACAACCAAACAAAACCCACATCACTGCAAGGACAAACAACTTCCTTCTCTGGAAGAGTGACTTCTTCCATATTCCACACCAGGGATCTCACTGAGTTGACCTTCTAGGCAAGACAACCACAGAACGAGTAGTATGTGCAAATCGTTCCAGAGGACAACACGCTTTCCAACATGACTGTCCCTGCAAGATCCTTAAGCTTGGCCTCAACTACCAATGTGTCCCTGTGCCTTTGGGCCAGAATGGGCAGGCAGGCAACAGAAAGATGCTATAGCACCAGTTAACAAAGTTCAATGCAATTTTCAATGCATTAAGCCAAAGGATTGTCACCAAACTTGCCTTCCATGCAAGTTTTGCAAAGAGGGTAAAGCTACACTCCAGCTGCTTCTGTCCTCACGGTGCCTTTTGCATTCACTCCTTGCCTGAATTGTAGATCTTCTGAACTGTGGCACGTGTGAGCTCCAGATCCTCTGGGTACCGAATTTCTAGCTCGGTATTTGCTAGGTAGTGAATGCCAGTAAACTCTGAGAAGTAGCGGCCGATGTCAGGGTGAGGGATCTCCCGAGGCTCAGAGTTGTATTCCAGGTTCTCTGTTAGGAAAGGAAACAATGGGTTATCACCTCATAACATGGCCTTCTGCAAGGTAACAAACCCTGCACCTCTCTTAAGTCTTGTTTCTGTCTCTACAAGCACCACCTCTTGATGCTTTAATGACAAAAAGCTAACCCAGTACACAAAGTGCACCTAAACAGAGTGCACCATTACAGTTGCTCCAGAGCCTTATCTCCTAAGAGATGCTCACCCCGTCTACCAGCAGTATGAAAACAGTTTTTATGCCCCAGACTACACTGTCTGACAGTTAAAGTAGCAGGATGCTGGCCTGCTCCTACTCATTCAGAGGTCCTAGCTGTAAGCACAGGGAGAAGCTGTCACAGTGAGCTCTGCCACAAATCCCATGAGAGAGCCAGTTGTTAGAGGAGGTCTTTCTCAGTTGCTCCAAGGGGAGGCTGACTGCACAGGGCTGTCCTGGCAAAGGAGCTGAGTGCTTTCTTGCTCTAAGTCACCAGCCTGGTTTCAAGCATATCTCACACAGCAAAATTAACTCCTCTAAATCCAAACTTCCCTGAGTTAAGAGAAAATCCCTAAGAACACCACACTGATTCCTTCCCAGAGCATCCCATTTCCTCCTCTGTACAAGATAATCTGATTAAGCACAACAGTAAACAGTGCAGAAGCACTGGCATTAAAACACAAAGGGAACCCAAGTTGAGGGCCCCTTTGCTCCTGCAGTGTTTGTATAAAGCAGTGTGACTGGGAAGCAGCCCAGCACTAAATCACATGTTCAGGTGCCCTGCAGCAGTCCCCAAATGATGTCACATCTACCACCAGCGCAGTGCCAGACACACAGGTAGAAACAAAAGCTGCTGAAGTCCCAAAGTCTGACTGATCAGGAAGGTAGGGTGGGAACGAGATGGGATGCATTCAGGAATAATTCATGCCTCAAACTATTCAGTTCACTATAGAGAGCACACAGAAGTTGTATTAATCCATACAGGTGCTTTGAAGCTACTGTATGTCTGTGTGCAGCCAAAAGCACAAGCACTTTCTACACTTCAGTGGGCTGGTGCAGTCCTTGCAAACTACTTTGTTTGTATACTGCACCACTGCAGAAGACAACTGCCACTCCAATATGCTCTGCAGAAGCATGGCTGGGCATTGAGCTGTAAACAGAGGGAAAAACACTGTGATGAAACAGAAGCTGGCAGGGGAGAAGAGTCTGAGTTTGGCACTAGGTGGGGAGCCTGAGAAACATGCTGAATAGCATGTTCTGAGCCAGGTACCTGGCCTGGGCTGCCACAAAGCAAACAACAAAGGCAAGAATGGACAGATAGACACCAAACTCGCTGTATGAAGCAGGTGGTTTAAAATTAGCTATAGCTCAACCTACAAATATACAGGAAGGACTCAAACTGCAGTGCAGTTATTTATAATAAGCTTGAGGTTATTTCTGGACTGTTTAGATGAAACTCTGCATTACTTAAGGTTCTTTCAGTAAAAAACTATCACCCCCCCCCAAAGTCAGGTCGGTAAGTTATGAAATAGACCCTTCCCAATTGATCTGAGGATCTATCTTAGAGGGGATTTCATCAGCAAGATTTCAGCAAGGACAAACCTTTCAGTTTTCCCTAGCAATATCAAACCAGTTATATGCCACAGACACACAGTGTCACCTACAGCTTGGCTAAAATACACTGTCCTCTGGAATCAGTCAGTACTGTATTTTTTGTGTAATTGTTTATAAACAACTATAAGATGCATATTTTATTATATATTATGAATAAATTATTCTATAGTTCTTCCCTGTGAGGGTGGTGAGGCGCTGGCAGAGGGTGCCCAGAGAAGCTGTGCCCATCCCTGGCAGTGTTCAAGGCCAGGTTGGACAGGGCTTGGAGCAAGCTGCGCCAGTGGAAGGTGTCCCTGCCTGTGGCAGAGGGCTGGAACTGGAGGAGCTTTAAGGTCCCTTCCAACCCAAACCATTCTATGATTGTATGACTTTTTATTTTAATATCAAGAATTTTTGGTCTTCAAGACCCTGAGAGGTCAAGTACTGCCTAATAAGAGCCATAAGAAGCTGCAATATTCCCAGTCCCCACTTCATCTACTGAATATAAAGCAAGTCTCAGGACAGTAGGATAAACACCTGCACTTTACACCTACAAAAGTAGGTGTGTCCTGTAAAAACACCTCTTGGTCACATATATGGGATCAGAAC
The DNA here is from genome assembly GCA_025448015.1 of Bolborhynchus lineola. Lineage (NCBI taxonomy): Eukaryota > Metazoa > Chordata > Aves > Psittaciformes > Psittacidae > Bolborhynchus > Bolborhynchus lineola. Next base: position 26,098 of record JAOEHX010045132.1, on the reverse strand, counting down.
ATTCTAGAGAACACCCCTAGTGAAACAGCTGAACTGCATTTCCACTCCAGCAGCTTCCACATCTCTTAGCAAAATACAATCAGGCTGTGCAGCTGCCCTGCCAGCTGGATGGGATGCCTTTGGATCAGAGGGAGAAGAACAAACATGAGGCAAAGGAACACTCTGTTTACAGTGTACAGAGTTACAGATTCATTATTTTTCCTTTCAAACCTCAGTTCAACACTTCTTCCTGTGTCCTAACCTCATATTCTGTCCATCAGACAAGAGTTTCCTTTCTTATGGCATAGTGCATGAAGAATGAGTGACAGATTTCTACACTGCTTTGCAGTTCCAGAGACATTAATTTTTGTCCTGTTTTTATGAGAGGTGGCACTAAATCCATGCTACCTGTGCTCTTGGCACATAGTGTCTTGATGACAGCTGCTCAGAACCGTGCCCTAACAAGCAAAGCTTATTTGCTCCCTCCCTGAATCTTATTTTGAGGTCCTGCCCAAAGCACAATACAATTTCAAAGAGCAAGAGTTACTGCCAGAACTCCAGAGTGCAGTAAAAGCTGAGTGACTTCTTTCAAAAGCAGCAATCATGGTTTACACAATAAAAACAATCACGTCTGAAACACACTTCTTGGGCAAGAGGAGATTACACCAGAATGGTCCTTAAAATTCATTCATGGAGAGCAAATAAGGCAGGCCATGATTCAAAATCATTTTCCTTCCTACCTCAATTTTAACTTACAGTTTGTGTTTCGTACTTACAAGAGTTAATCCCTTAAACATCCCTTTCTCCTAATGTACTTCTAAAGTGGACAGTAAACACAGGAGACTTACCTTGAGCAGCATATCTGCAAGAGCCATCTTCCACTAGCACGTTGTAGAAAGGCTGGTGGGGGCCATGTGGAAGGCTGTGGACGTTCATGTTCCGGATCCATTCATGCCCCATCATGCAAGCAGGATCCCATCCGTAAATCACACAGTTGTAGCCATATCTAAAGAAACAGCACACCAAAGACTGTGAGAGCTGCAGAGCCAGCTCTTGTCTCTCAAGACTAATACAGCACAAACAGGACAGGAACCTCCTGTCAGGTGGCACAAAAAGATTGTGTGTGTATTTGAAGGCTGGAGAAAGGACCAGGAGTGACTGGATAAACAGACAGGAACAAAAAGCTGAGGACAAAGGAAAACTAAATGTGATCAAGTTAAAAAGAGAATGGGAAAGAGACTCTAAGCCAGCAAACAGGAGAACAGGAAACAATAGGGAGGGAATCAACCATCCTACTGTGCTGTGCAATGACTCTGTGCCCATCACACAGATGTGGTAACCCCAGTACTGAACTTCCAGAACCAAAGCCATCATTATTTTCAGCATATTTATGTGATTCATCATAAGGTATTATAACTGTCACTGCTCATGCCCTTAAATACGTTCCAGATGTCGAGTCAGAGGAGTAGCTGAAGCAACACAGGGCTGGCATGTCATTCTGACAGAGCAGTACAGACAGGGACACAAAGCCTCTGTGCAATGCAGGAAGAGGGGATAATAATAGCACAGGGAAAGATCCGTAAGCTGTCTTAGGAATCTTACAGTCTCTTTTGAAGTAGATTCTGTTCCATGGTCCCTCATCAGAAACTGATTACTGATGTTTCTTCAAAAGCTCTGGGCTGTGGAAATTTTACCTCTACAAGCAAACAGCAATGAATACACTTGCTCTCAAAGGACAGAACTGCTCCCATTTTCCTACACAGTGCATGGCATAGATGCAAATGGCATTTTCCATTCCATGTATCTCCTTGGCAGATAAAACCACATCTCATTACTGTCAGAACCAACACCTCTGCACTCATCCTTACAGCCTGCTAACGTGGGGAAGGTTTCAAAGAGCTCACCTCTTGTGTTTCATTATCAGCCCGATGGAAAAGCAGACCTCTTTGTGCTTCTCATCTGAACGGTGCTTCACCTCAGGTCCCACCTCCTCCTTCCGCCGCTCAATGTGCTCCAGGGTATGCTGAACTAAGTACCCAACAGCCCCATGCTGGGATGGGTCCAAAGCCTGAATGTGCTGTAAGATGTCCAGAACCTTCAGCAATCAAACCAAAAAGACAGATTCAGAACAAGTTTCTAGAGCAGCCCAACACTTACATATATATACAGATATGTTACTCAAGTTAGCTGGGACTGAGTGCCCAGGCCCAGAGGTCCACCACATGAGTTTTCCACACAGGACTCAGAACCTCTACTCTAGGTACACACTCCCAAGTAGTTCTTTATACTTGCTTAGCTTGCAGAAACTGCACAGTCCTCTTCTTTTCTAATTGCAAAGCTTGCTACTTCCAAGGAAGGGCACTGTTGAGCACAGTAACTCCTTAAAACTAAGTCATACAAGCTAGTCATGTCCCATTTTGTGACCACAGGGCAGTGACAAGACTGTTTCAAGGTTTCTTGAATGTTAACACTGCTGTTAGTCTCCTGACCTGCTGCTGTGAGGTCATTCCAGATGACTTCTGCTGTACTTGAGAAAAAGCATTTTAGTTTAAAAGAGCTCCTCAGCATGCTTGTGGGAGCCTGACAGAGGAAAAACAGGGCAGCACAGAAGGAAGGGCAAACAATCTCTGTGATGCTATACCATCCAATAGGGAAAAAAGGACACGGAACCTGCTGTCTCAGGATGACTAAAGAACACTAACTTTAGAAGTGCTCCCAAAGTAGCAAACCAAACACCAACCCAACCACCAACAGCCTCTGGCACACTGTCACACATCCACTGCCAAGTTTGTTAGAGGCAGGAAATACAAGTTTCACTCTTTGTTTTTTCTCTTCCTCCTTGTTCTTAATAAAACTATTGTCTAAACAGGTTGGGAAAAGACAGATACGTCTGTCCCAACATCAAATACCTCAAAGTGCTGCCACAGTTCCAAAAGCTGACACATTTCAGCACCTGGCAAAGGGACTGTCTTCTTGATCACACAAGGAAGTTTTGGTCACTCTAAGTTCAGAGCAGCAGCAGTAGAATAGAAATCTCAGGCTGTTGAGCATGAACATCAGCCAAGAGGTTAAAAAAACTGATCCAGAGAAAGAACAGGTGAGTAAATAAGGCATGAGAAGAAGCAACACAGCTCAGGCCTCTTGGCCACCTTAATTCTTTGGCTGGCATCTTGAGCAGGATGAAAGAATCCTGGAAAACCCTACAGAAAGGGGAAGGCCTGGCAGTGACCAGAGCTGCCAGATTCTTGGCTATTTAATTTACTGTTATTTGCTAACATTTAGGACAACATTCTGTGCAGCTTGGCTTGACTTTTAAGATTTTGTACCACTTGCCATAGATCTGGCAGACCTCTATTAAATCTGGTCTCTTCTCTCAGACACAGAGCATTCTCTCTGGCTGGCCAAAACCCTACCCAACAGCCTGAAACGACTGGATGCAATACTGCATCTGGCAGTGTGCTGCAGAGAAATCACATGTAAAACTCAGCCATGATGTATTATTTGCTCTGAAGAGCAGCAAAATGCAAGTAGGTAAAGCCTTGGTGTTTTACAAACACATCACTTGAATGCCAGAAAGGGGAAGGAAGATCTTGCAGCGTTTTGCTCAGCTGCCCCCTATATACACACAGTTGCTATTTCAGGTTAGTGAGTCTCCTCTATACATAACGCCACAGCTTGTGCTGGTTTTAATGTGGGGATCCTAAAACTTGCTGCCATTAAGAAAGCAAGGGCGAGCTTAGCAGTTTGTTCTTCAAAAAGAAAGCAGCTTCTCCAGCAGTCCTGAACTTCAGTGACCATGGTGGAAAGAGCTTTATCTTCTGCTCAGCTGTCCAGCCAATAATTCTGCCTCCTTACCCAAACTTCACTTTTGGAAATGGCACTGTCCATGTGTCTGAGTTTCAATAAAGCAGTACAAGGAGCTTTCACTAGGGAACACATCTCTGCTGTAGTGACACACTAAAGAAATGATACTTTGAGTTATACACTTCTTCCCTGTGTCTTAATTCAGTGAAAGGCACAGAGATCATCTAGACACCTTAGACAACTTGCAAGGCTCAGCACCTTCTTTCCCACGTTCACAAGATAGCAGCATTCAAGTTGCTAAGGTAAAAGTGGTATTAAGAAAGAATCCCAAGGACAAGAATACTAACTCGCTTTTTCACAAGAGCCACTGACTGTGTGGCTAAGGTCTCAGAGAATAGCTTTGGTTGTATTTATAAAAGATAACTTCCTGTAAGTTCTTTAATAAGGTAATTGCTTTTATATGAGTCCAGCAAGAGTTTTACCACCACTACCACAATCCAGGCATAAACCAGAACACCCTTATAACTCACACCTAAAGTCCATAGCATTGGTTACAAGATAAGCTGTCAGCCTTGGGCAGTAAATCATAAATTATGACTCAGACTTGATGCTGCTCACAAGTTTCCTCTAGGGTAAGCAAGCACCATCCTTCTTTCCCTGCTTCAGAGAGTAGAAATTGATTCTCTGAAATGTGATAACTCATTCAATTGTATTTATCACAGAAACAACTCGTGGCAGACTGTAATGCAAGCTGACGTAGTCCAAAAATCAATAGACCAGTGTTAATAGTACTTAGTCTATCAGAAAACATACAACCAAGTGACAGGGTACCTTTTCTGGCCAGATTCCCAGGTGGAAGTATAACCTAGCCTGGAGCATTAGATGCTGCACATTGTCCGGATACATGGCCAGGTATAGATCCAATGAGTCTCTCAAGAGTTGGTAAGACTGATCAGTGCTTTCTCTGCCAGCAAAAAAGAAACTGAGTTGTAAGGCTAGCTCTTTAACCCCTGTCCCCAGTACCCTGATGTGCATAGTCACCAAAAATGATGCTACAGGTACAGGCATGCTCATTCAGTAAGAGTGACTCCAGCACTGACTGGCACTCATAGCATCCAACAGCCTGCTCAGCAGGAAAAACGTTACAACATGACTTCTGACTGGAATCTACCCTCTCACTTCATTGATATTCTAACTTGGTCAAAAAAGCCTACATAGGTAACTAGCTCTCCAAGACATTTCCTTTTGAAATTTGCTTTTGTTCCCCTATCTTAATTAAACCTAAAGCAATCCTTTCACTCTGTGATTTCTGACTCTGTGACTATCAGGGGCAACTGAAAATAAACCCAGATGTTCTACAAACCAAACATATCTCTACAATTGCCCATCTGAGCATGTGGGTTGTGCTTACCAGGTCATAACAAAGGTCTCTATTCTACTGTGGACAGTGCCTATCAGCTTTTCACAAAGCAAAAAGAGATCTGCCCATTTTCTTGATGAGAACTACTTTTATTAAATATTCTTGTTTCCACACATTACCACTGCAGGTGATTAAAAGCAACTAAAGAATGCAACATGACATACAGGATGTAAGATCCCCTGGGGTGACGGACATCTTTCTAAAGTGCTCACATACTGTGAGGAAGAAGTATCACATATGCAGACAGAATACTCTAGGCCCTTTTTTCAAGAGGCCTGACAGGCCTGATGATCAACTCACCGCTTGCCAAGGTTTAAGAGATTCCCCACCATCCGCTGTAAGACCTCTTTTGAAGTCACCACTCCATAGAATTCTTCTGTCACATGGTGGCCAATAAGGTACTCACACTCCTTCACTGTCAGCTGCTTCCCCTTCCCAAAGGCATCAATATAAGTGTAGTCAAAGATATTGGTGCTTCTAAATAAACAAAAAGGGAGCTAAATTGGGATGACAGGTCTCATGATCGAGGATTTCCTATTTCTGTGCTTCCCTTTGCACTTTGAAGCTTTTTTGTTATCAAGTTTCATTCATACTGCAGCTCTCCTAGAAAGAGATTACCTGATACTTACTCCTCTTAGCTGCTGCTTCAGATAAACATATATGGGAAGAGACAGAACTAAAGGAACACTTCACTCCATCCTGCCAGGTCTTTTTTCCTTCAGATGTTTTCAGGTTTGCTGTATCTATTGCTAGATTATATTATGACAGTGTACTGGAAAGCGTAACAGAGCCCACACATATGACATCTGAAGCCTAGTGCCAAAAGGGTCACTTGGACTGCTGATGTCATTCACAAACCACAGAGTTCTGTAAATTGATCATGACCTGGTCAAAGACATGCTCTGCACTGCCTCAGAGAATTAAGTGAATGTCCAGAACAGCAGCAGTGGACTGCAGCAACTGTTCTGTATGGAAGGTTAAATGAAATCAGCACCTTTTTTTTCTTCTTTTCAGCTTTTCATAACTTTCTTAAGTAAGAGAACCATTACCTCATGGTTACCATTATTGCACACAGGAAATCTGCTACCATTTATCAGCAGCACAGTTCTGGGAAAACTTCTGCAGAGGTCTGATCTTTTTCTCCATACAGGTTATAATTACAGATAGAAACCAATAAAACATTCTGGTATAGGTCTGGACTCGTAAATCCTTTTGGGCTTTTATTACTGTGGACATAACTTCAAAATTCAGCAGGTCACTTACCCTTCCTTCCCTTGACACCATCGCAGCAGAAAATGGCTAGGGAAGTTCACTGGTTCAAGTTTGACTCCCAGCTGCCTGGCAATTGTTAAATACAGCACAGACAAGCTGATGGGAATTCCTGTCCTGCGGATCAAAACCTGAGGACAAAAGCATGGTAAAACCATGAGGAATATTAAGAAAAAACAGAAACCCCCAATGCCTGATTTTACAGATGAAAATACACCAACTTGACAGAATATGCACTAAAGGATGACATCATATTGACTTTACAGCAAGTTGTTCTTGAGAGAGCATTATTTGTCTGACTATATTCAGAGAGATAAACTCCACAAATAGACGTAGCAGCCTTCCAGTATCTGAAGGGGGCCTATGTGGTGTCTGGGGATGGACTCTTCATTAGGACTGTAGTGATAGGACAAGGGGAAATGGGTTCAAACTGAAACAGGGGAAGTTTAGATTGGATATGATGAAGAAATTCTTTACTGTAAGGGTGGTGAGGCACTGGAATG
>JAOEHX010045132.1:0-19023 GCA_025448015.1 Bolborhynchus lineola | reverse complement strand
GGCACTGGAATGGGTTGCCCAGGGAAGTTGTGAATGCTCCATCGCTGGCGGTGTTCAAGGCCGGGTTGGACAGAGCCCTGGGTGGCATGGTTTAGTGGGAGGTGTCCCTGCCCATGGCAGGGGGTTGGAACTGGATGAGCTTAGGGTACTTTCTAACCCTGACTGTGCTATGGATTCTATGTCTCAAGCCTTGCAGTCTCCTGGTTTTTGCTTAACATACACGTACCTGGTGAATGTATGAATTCAGGGAGTTGTAGTAATCCAGCTCATTTCCTTTGTATTTCAACTGCTCATATAGGACACAGTTCATAGCATCAAGTACCTGCCGTTGAAGCTCCACTTCTGGAATCAGGATCTCTCCTAAAAATACATGTGATGAAACAAAGACTGAGAAAAGAAGTGCACTTAACCTTTATGCAATGAACCTTATACCAGAATTCTGCCCAAGGACTAAGGACACTAAGATAATTCAGACAGCGAAGAGACTGGCTGAAGTTTATCATGGCAGTGCTGTAGAGCTCTGCTCATGACATGGCCTGGCTCAGTGGATCACCCTACAACTAAGCTGTGCAACAGCAGTTCCTCGTTTCCTTCCATTGCTGAAGGACTGGAGCTTAACCACCCTGTGCCAGCATAGCACTGCAGCTTGGACATGTCAAACTGCCTGGCCATGGGAAGCACGCTTTCACTGCTTGAGAGTCCCAGCTTGGGCACACCAGATATAGAGGCACAGACAGACCACCCATTCATCCATCTGACAGACAGCAAACATTTAATAGTGCTTATTAAAAATCAAAAAAGCAAGATGCTGCCCGACCTTTGGAGATGTTAAAGCACCTACCTTTTCTACTGCTGCTGACTCTGAGACTTGCAGAGGAAAAGAGGTCAATCCCAGGGAGTCCCTCAGCTAAGCCACACGTATCAGGACTACTTAAGTCTTCAGGTACAAATGAAGAAAAAACAGGCAAAGAGAATTCCCCTCCTAATTCTTTTTGCTTAGACAGCATCAGATGGACTGACAACCCTGGGCTATTGAGTCCCTGAGGCTGCTGCCTGACTGCTGGTTTAGGCATATGTCAGAATACACTTGCCAGGGAATAAAGACCAACAGCTCTTTAAGCATCAATGTCTCAACAGCTTCACCTTCTCTGCCTGTATTTAGGCTTATAGAAATGCTCTGCAGCAAAGCCTGTGTTTCTGTACAGTACCTGCCTTGGCAGCCAAGCTGGGGTGCCTCGGGTTCCTCGTCCGCAGCACTTTGCGCACTTTATCTGTGATGTCATCCACTTGTGCCTGGACACTTTTTAAGCAGATATCTGACAGGGGGTTACAGTACTGATCAATTAAAACAGCACCTGCAAAAAACAAGCTATATAAGAAACAGGACTTCAGTTTTTTCTTGGCTTGTTTTCCCTGCTCTAAATTCCAGGCATGCAGCAAGCAATTGCAGCAGAACATAAGAGCTTTCCTTTTAAAACCTGCAGTCATTTATTGGATTTGTCTCATAAAATGCAAAGAATAAGCTGACATGAGAAATATCAATTCAATTCAGTATTCTCCTCTCCACCATCTGGAAGGGAAAGCAATAGATTTGTACATTCAGCAGGTATGCTGCTAGATCAGGCTTAACCAGCCAACCCTCTGGTCATACTGCATCTCCTGGTGTCCCCCCAGCCTACAGTGGTTTTTATTTGGAGCCTGAAATCACATCAACTTCACTATTGCTTCAGTTCTGATTTCTTCTTGCCACATCCTCCATAGCTATCATTCTTATCATTCCCTTTTCTGCTACATTCATCTTTCTCTTCCACACGTGCTCTCCATCCTCATGTCAGAAATCCACTGTTACAGAAGAGATTGTCATTTTCCTTCTGCCCAATCCCCTCCGTCAAACTTCTGCAAGAAAAAAATAGCCCTTTCTCAGAATCTCCTGTTTGCCATCTTGTCACCACTGCTCCTTCCTTTTCTTTTCAACCTTTGGCACTAACTGTATTCACCTGCAAGGATTCTGCATGGATGTAAAACTGCTCTTCCAGCTTCCCACATGCTTTGGTAACACATCCATGACAGGTCTGTATTCAAAGCTTTCAGCAGGGGCCCAGGCAATGTCTTCTTCTCTCCCCTCTCCCCCCAAAGTGCTCCCCATGCTGACCAGGTGAAACTGTACAAAAGACTGTGTGTTGGTGCTTTAACAATACCTCGACAGCAGACAAATGCATGTATTTGTGACCCAGACGATCAAGTCACATAATTAACTGCTTCAGTTATTTCCAGAACAGCCCATTTCTTGCTTTCCTTTCTTTCCCTACCACAGTCTCCAAATTCTATTGCCACTAAGAAGAACCACCTTTGGTGATGGAGACTCTTGACATTTTTGAGGCATATATCAGGAATAAGGGACTCTTCTACAGACACTGTCAGCTTCTGATCCAATCAGAAGACTATATTCTCCACAGAAAGCTTGAAGAGGAGAATAATCCACCAGATGGCGGACACGAATAGCAGAAAAGCCTTTTCTTTCCTCATATCAGGTGCATGTGCCTTCTCACCCTTTGACTGGACTTTCATCCATCCCCCAGCTCTACAGTGCACAGCTTCAACAGCAAATAGCTCCCAAGAGAAAAATCAAAATGCACAGGCTCCAAGCTGCAACAGTTCCCCCTGCCTGTAGGCTGCTCCTCACCTTTATCTGAGAAGCTCTTGGCAAAGGAGATAAGAGGGAGTTGACTTGAAATCAAATCAGTTGGTCTGGTAGGGCCCTATTCAGCCCATGAGCCACAGTTTAAATGCTTCTGAAATGTCAGCTAATGAGGATGCTGAACTACTGCTGATTTCTTCAATACATTATTCAAGACTCAAATAGAAGCGTTTAACATTTTCTCCATTGCTTTTCAGCTCTCTGTCCAGGCAGCGATTCAAGCACACAGCACTGTCAGAAGCTAATGTAATCCTGACATTCCCATACAACACTGTGCAACTACTGCAAGCTTTTAAGGATTTCAGCTACATCAAAAATGCAAACTCAATTCCGAGTCATTGTCTAAAGGCCGGTTGAAATATAAGCAAGGAAGGCTCTTTCCAAGTAAAAGAACAATGATGGAAAGCTGCCATTAGGTGCTCTACATGGGATTTGTGCCAAAGACTTACCCTCCAGAAACGACTGCCGATCAGTCGGGCGCTGAAGATATTCCTTCAGGTTTTTCAGTATGTTCTGTTGCCGTAGGAAGTAGAGAATTTTCTTTGCATAGTACTTCCAGGTGAGACCTTTCCTGCACGTTTAAATACAGAAAGCAGTACTGCCCTAAACAAGCACTTTAAGGGTGAGCATTTGGTTTCCCTTTTCCAGTGAATATAGGTTTACAAGTGAAGACTACTGCTTTGCTAAACTAGTTTGATAACACTGTTGTAAGTGAAGAGTCAAGCAAAAATGTGTTAAAAGGAAATCTGTCATCAAAAGAGCACAATATAAGCAAAACATTACTGCTATTGTCTCTGTTTTTCAACCTATCACCAATATGTAATTTTGAGAGGATACAGTATCATGGGAAACAACACAGATCCTAACCAAAGCAGCTCAGGAAGATCTGATTAAGTCCTGATTTCACTCATAAAACACTACCCTCTGACTGGGTCCATCCAGAGTCAATCTTAAAGTATCCTCTCGCCATCAAAGCTCTGGACTTAAGCAATGGGTCACCCAGAGCCTCACTGAGCACTTTTACACCAAGTAGTTAGGATGGCACAAAGCCCTGGCCCCAAAAAAACCCAAAGGGAGAATTCTACTGATGCCCAGGCTCTGCCCCTGCTGTGTTTAAAACAAGACCAGTCTCCTTCTTCAGAAATCACCCTCTGTCCCTGCTTACATCTCCTCTCCTCCAGGCTGCAGGTCAGATCAGCCTTCTCCGTGCTTCTGCACAGAACAATCATAACACTTTATCCTCTTTCCAATAAATCGGGATGCTTGATAGGGACAACTGCTTTATTGGGATATCTTCCAGGGAAATGATTTAGCCTAATGCTCCTGAATGGCAATAACTACAGTTTAATCAGGGTGTAATTAGCATCAATTCTGCTTTATGGGGAGACATTTGGCCAGGGCAAAGGCTCAAAGGCTTTTTAACCAGTTGTCAAATGAGAGATGTTTAGTCCCAGTTCAAACAGAGAAGGTAATAAAATGGATGTGAAAAGTCAAAAACCGAGATGACTGCCACTCCACTTATGTTCTTCCAAACTCTACTAACAGTCCCTTTGATCAAGGCTATTAGACTGTACCAAGAACAATCTATTGCTGCTTTGTATCACAGCAAAATCAGCATGGTTTAAATGCTACCAGCAGAAAAGGCTTCAAGTAAAGCAGTGACTTATCTTGCCCAGTGTTAACCATGGTGATGAGAATACCCAGGCAGATGGAAGCCAGAGGTTTTATTTACTTGCTTGGCAGCTCACCTGTGTGAATAATTTACAGAGCTACAAATTTAGCAATGGCTGAATTCAACTCCGTTGCTTATTTGCAAAGATTGTACTGACCTACTGCAGCCAAGAAAAGCAACAAGAGGCAGAAAATAAGATGCTGTAGTTTCATGACACAGGGGTTCATGCTTCTTATTGACTATTCCTGCTTCCCTCTTGTTCTGTGTCCTCATCTGCAAATCACTTCAGCAAACTGATCCAGGTTTAAATAAAAAAAGGAATGTGGGGATGCCATTAAGCCAAAACTACTGCAGAGAAAAGGGTGCATGGAACATTGTTCTGGGAGATGTCAGGAACTGAGAAGGAAACAAGCAACAAACAGTAACACAAAGCCAGAGGAACTCCTTCTTGTAGAACAGTCTTCATGGTTTCTCCTGGAAATACTACATTCGCTCTGAAACTAAACCCATAGCAATACTTCCCAGCCTTGGTAGGCCTGGGGATGTTGTTTCATGAGAGTTAAAGGAGGACAGAAGTTGAGGTCAGGCATCCACCACAGTGACATGCTCCTTCAACCAGTGAAAGGATTAAAATCCCTTCCATTCCTGACCCCTCACTCTCTTACCTTCCTTCCATGTTAAGGATACACATCAGCTCATCCTCAAAAAAGTGACTTGGGCACCCAAGAGTCTCAATGTCACTGAATCCATCACAGGGGACCTGCCAAAGCAGACAACGAATTATGCAAAGCACAGCAGATTCTTCTCAAAAGAACATCATTTCATAAGAGGTCTCAAAACCAAGTTTGTTCAAGGCTTTTAAATTTATGTATCCAGCTCAGCAAGTATTTATAGTCTCTAGTCTATGGATTCACTACAAGGATCCACTGAGAGCCCCACAGCAGCACCTTACAGCAATCTGAACTAACCACTACAGAATTCAGGACTCCTGCAGTGGGTGTAGGGAACAGCACAAGCACCCTATATCTTATGCATATCTCCAATTCAGTGAACCTATGCTTGGCTGTGTTTTCAAATGACTTCTGACAACTCACAGGACACATCCTTGCACAAGGCCTGCAGCGAGATGGATTCACAGGCTGGGGTATGTGTCAACAAACTACCGGTCCTTCAGAAGTTCCCAGAACATGCAGCAATGACCAAAGAGCTTTTAAAGCTGCAGCAGCAGCAGCTGAATGTGATATCCAGAAAGTGCTTTGGAATCTCTGCACCTCTGCATTTTGAACTCCTTTCCTTTTTGGCTGGTGATGGAGCATTTTCATACAAAGTGAAAAAACACAAAATTTCTGATGGCATAGCTGAAAAGATGTGAAGAGAGAAGGAAGACAAACTAGTAAAAACCACTAAACAAGCAGCTAGGCTGTTGCACATTCTTATACAAGATGACTTACATGTTCTGAAAAGAACCTTTTGGAAAATGAAGCTACAATTCTCTGGGCTTCCAGGCCAGCATTGTGCCGTGCTTTGTATTCTTCAAGCCAGCTAACACCATCTGTGTGACTATAGTACTTCAGCAGCGATGGCCATCTACACAAGAAGACATAAATGAATACATTCATTAGCATTTCCACATAACCAAGAACCTCCAAAACTGTGAAATGTTACTTACTGTAAGCACGAGATGTGAAGAGCTGAGACACTGCAAAGGTATAGCACAACTTTAAAAGTAACTGTATAAATTAAGCCAATGACTCGAGCACCAAAGCATAAACCCAACTGATTTTGTTGATTATTTAATGGTTAGTTAAAATTAAAGTCTCCTGAAGCCTGTCAGGAGGAAACTTTCAAAAGGTCAGACTCTAGGTATTTCAATACCTAAATATCCTATACACTTTTAAGGCATCCTCTAGAGCTCTGTAAGATCCACACAACTACCACATTGGTAGGCAAGAGGCAGTGTTTTATAATAAATAACAAAGTCTGGCAATTCTGAACCAGTATCACGTGTAAATTAACTTGTAATCTAACAGAATGAGAATTCATTGTCTGTGCTCTTCCTCCTGCCTTATGGGTTTAATTAAAGGGATGCACAAAACAGAGCTCCCTCTATTGCCCTTGCTGGTGGCAACATCTGCTGGAGGAAACCAGAATTCTGAAGTCAAACTGTGACAGCTAAATGCTTTTGCTATTCATTCTTAATACAACAAATAACTATGAAGCCCCCCCTACTTCCCTGTAGAAGAAAGTTGTACCTGTTTTAATGAGTCCAAAAGCTAAAACACATCCCACAGCTTACTAAGCACTACTTCAAGGTTCAATTGAAAACCTAACTTCAGGTAATGTTTTGAGGGCTGTTAGCATCGGCACCTTGTGCAACAGAACACCAGCACAGCAACACCCACAACTGCTCTGAACATAACAAGACCATTTGTGTATGAAACATGAAGAAGAATCAGTGCAGATGGAAGAAACCTGAGAGAAGGGCCTCTTGTAATTTATAGGGATGTTTATGTCACATATTGGGATTCTGTTAATATTAACTGGTTTTTACAAAACATTTTCCTTTAACTACATGGATTGTCTTAGGTTCTTTTCAGTTTTGTTTTATATATATATATATATATATGCATATATATACATATACTTTCATACACCTACATGTATTTATAACTAGAGAAATGGCCAAATGTTTAAACCACTACTTCTGTACAAAAACCATTACCAACTGACCAAACCACACAGTTACCTCCATCCACACATGGAAAATACTTTACTACCAGTTAATCATAAAACTCCACTGCCACTGCAGGTACAAAATAAAGTCAAAGACTAACCAAATAACTCCACCTTACATAACAACCTCTCTACTAACGGCTCCCCAGCCATTCACCTGCTGCTGAAATGTAGCCACGTCGTAACAACAATCATTTATTTTAGGATGAGAAAGAGTAATTTCTGGGGTTGAAATGATATTGAAAATGTTAGGAAGATGAAGTGCAATTACTCACGATGGAATCCAGCCAGGACGACAAGGTCAACGTGCAAACTCCTGCCAAAAGTTCTATTATCAAAGCCAGAGGAGGCCAGCAGCATGTGCTAATCACCCACCACACTCCATTTCAGCTGCTGGATCTCACCCATTTGTAACATTTCAGGTTCACTTCAGAAATTAGAGGCACTGAATTGGTGACAGGATCTGGCCACAGCTCAGTGAACTGGGGAAGCTGCAACGGTTCAGTAGCCTTTTTCATCCATGAAAAGAGAATAATTCTCTCATTTGAGCTATTCAGGAAGGCAAGTGGCAATTAAGGAAGGGAATACTGCTGCTTTACCTGTGCCAAAACACAGACAAAACCAGGTAGCAGCTGAGCGTGCCCTATTATAGACAGGTTGGCAGCCCTACTGAAGGACTGCTGAAACCAGCATAAGCCATACAACACTCAAGCTTTACTCCCAGCTAAAGTGTTAACAGCTTCACCAATCACAACCCAACTCCTCCCTCATCAAGCACCCTATAACCACCTTTGGGAGAAACCAAACTCACGAGCAGCGAAAGTCAATCCAAAGGATTTTGGTTTCTGTGAAAACGCCTCTCCCAACGGCACTACAAATAAGCACTACTGCTGCAAAGCATCAGTCCTGCAACAGGACAAGCCTCGGCAGGCGCTCTGGAAGCCATTAGCTGCTAGTGGAGCCAGAGAGGCCTATCAACACCACCGGCGCCCAGCTGTGGCAAGCGCTGCAAGGACAGATCTCCTCCGAGTGCCTCCACCGAGGAGATGAAGTAACAGCCCCCGCTCGGGAGAGACATCCACATCTCCCCCGTTACATACCCCCGGACCGCGCACCTTGTGCAGCTGGGAAGGGAAAAGGGCCAGGGATGGGGTGGAAGCGGAGCGTTAAGGTTCCATCACCGAGCGCGCCCCCGGGCCCTCCCAGCCCGAGGGGACGTTAAGAACCGCTTTGGCCCGCGGTGCGGTCCTCGCCCCGCCGCGGTGCCCACCTGAGGCGGAAGCGCTCCCGCCACACCTTGCCGCGGGGCTGGCACGCCTCCCGCAGCCGGCGGCAGGTGCACGACACCCGCCCGATGTCGGCGGCTCCCAGCACGTCGCAGCAGAGGATCAGCTCCAGCAGCTCCCCCGGCAGCTCCGTCAGACCCATCCCGGCACCGTCCGCCTCCGCCGCGCCCCGCGGCGCCCCCGGGCCCGGACCGGGGCCCTCCGCCGCCATCTTCGATGTTTATTCCCCCCCCCCCACTCCGGGAGGGCTCAGGGAGCGGCTCCCGCTTCCGGCGGGGGAACGGCCCGGGGAGCGTCTGCCAAGTGCCGCCGCCTGGAGAAGCGCAGAGCGCGGCCGCCCGTTCCCTCGGTAGGCGCCAGGGAGCGGCCGCCGGGCGGAGCGCGCCGCCTCGCCCGGGGAAAGGCAGCGGCGGGGCCCAGGGAGCGTCTGCAAAGTTCCTGCCCCCGCGATAAGCGGTGGCGGACCCCCGGTCCCTCCAAGCGCCGTGTGCCCCCGGCAGTAGGTGACCGGGGCCGGTCCGGGGTCCCGGGGGGTTGTAGGGAGATGGATGGTTTGGGCTCACAGGGTCTGGGATGCCGGGGCCGCCGTGCCGGAGGTGACACCGCCTTCATAGCTGAGGTGGCACTCGGGGTAACGCCGCCGCCGCCGTGGCGGCCGTGGCAACCCCGCTGGGGCTGAGGTAACCCCGGCGTGGCGATGGGTGAGGTGACACCACTGCCATGACTGAGGTGCGACCACCGCAGTGTTCAGGGTCATGTCACTGCTATGGCCAAGGTGTAACTGCGGCGATGGCCAAGGTAAAACTGCCTCCGTCTATCAGGTAACGCTGTGGCCACGTTCCCGTCACCAGCCTGGCCCTGCAGGGCTTGCCGGGGCAGCATCCCCTCGCTCCCGCACGTGGATTCCTTCGTCCCATCTCCTGCGCCTTGCGGACAACTTAAGGATCTTTCTGCCGTGATCACATCCGCGTCCCGCTGCTCTTCAGGGAGCACTGGGATGTCTGTTTAAATAAAGGCAGATTTGTACCTCCCTGCAACACCACGTGTCAAAAGCTGTGGCCGCACTTCTGGTTCACTGTCCTGGCCATATGCAGCCAATCTCTTTGCCCAGGTCTCTCGGGTCCTGCCTGGAGCACTGCTGCTGTGCTCTTCCATCTCCAGCGCCAGGAGCTGCCCTGGACTGAGTGCAAACATCCCTCCTCGCCTGGCTGTGCCGTTTTCCTGATGAACATGCTATAAACAGTGTGAAATATACCATGCTGTGACTCAGGTAACCTTACAAGAAAGAGTTTGTCTTGAAGATAAATAGATATTGCTGATTGACGCCACCGTCCTATTTATAGTGCCTTGGCATTACAGGTAGCAAACCAGAGCAACACTGAGACATCGGGAGAGCCGTTCCAGCATTAAAACCTTAGAGATAAGAGAAGAACGAGGTCTGCTGGGATTTAGTTCACCTTTTTATTTTGACTGTAATGCAAACAGGCATAAGTATTCCATAAAATCAGAAGATTGGAACTATACAGAAAGAGGTGCATGCTTTAGAGCGATGTGGGTATCTTGCAAACAGAGCCAGAGTCAGTCCGAGAGAGGGGGCTGGAGTACATTGTACGAATGGCAGAGATTTTAGCAGCATTGAGAGCTCAGAGGTAGGGGAAAACCATGTTTGTAACCACTTAAAAGCACTGGTATGATCAAATACACCACCAGCTCATCCGTCCCTCCTCCCACTGTCCCCACCCCTTTGCTTCTCAGAAGAAACCTACTCCAGGATCACGCGAAAAGCTACAAAATAAGCTGCACACCCCCCCTACACACATACCCGTCTCATGGGATGCAAAGTGAGAATAAAGACAACGTGCCAATGTTAAATCATGGCATCATTCGATAAACCAAATGAAGGCACAGTGACATGAGGAGGGAGGAAGGAGCAGGAGGACCAGAGAGCAGCGAGAGGTTGGAGTCCCTTCCAGCACAGCAGAATTTACTCACATGTTGAGAAGAGGTTTAGGAAACCTCTGCCACAGAAAGTTTGGGAGTTGCCTGCCCCAAAGCTGCCACCGTTCACAGGCTAGTCCCCTTTCTCATCATGGCATCAGGGAAAAAGGCCATCAGGACAAAAACTAATCCAAACCAACCTTTGAGGCTTATGCTTTTCAAAGGTGCCTAAAGGAATCGAGGAACTAAATCCCTGTTCCTAATAAAAGATGAATTGGCACTGAATATCAGAATCCCCGGGTGGCTGGCAGAAATCATGATTCTAACTCCATTCAATCTAAAAAGCAACGAGTCCTGGCTGAAAGTCATCTTCCTCTGTTCAGCTGCTGCCTGGGGAATTGTGCACACTCCAGAAGAGCTGGGGATGGTGCTGCAGACCAGGGAATCTATTCTCAAGCTCTTTTCAGCATACAAATCCCAGGGCTGTTTGAAGGCATCTCAAGGCAGCAGAGCACGTTTAACCTTGGGAATTGTGGACATTTGCCTATTGTGTTGAATTCTAGCAAAGCAGAAACTGGGCATTGAATTTCCCTGGCTTCAAAGCCATCACTTCAATGCTGTGCACGGGGAGATGCTGAAACACCATCTTCTGTTTGCAGACATCCTGTCGAGTATTGTAAAACGTATTTTGTCAAGACATGATTCCATGCCACAATCACACAGAGAGAAAGAGAATGAAGCAGGCTCAGAAGCAAGTAGCATTAGTGTCTCTTGTTGGAGCTGAATATGTATTAAGGCAGTTTTGTTGCCCTTGGAAAATCTTTAAATCTCTGTTAGCAATTCTTGTGAGAACAAAATATGTGATTGAATGCAAAACAATCTGATATGCCTTTTGTTGGCTTTCTGCACCCGAAACCAACACATGAAAACAAAGCAACAAAAAAAAGCCTCAAATCTTTTGCTCTTTTAGATCATCTCTTTCAGTATTTACCCTTTAAATTTTTAAAGCATTAAAGATACTTATGGAAATAAAATGCTTTGCTCAGTGTTATTCACCCACTTCCCCACCTTGGTAGTAAGGAGTAGCTGCAAGCCTTGGCCTGTGGGCTCCTGTCCAACGAGGGGTGCTCAGGGCAAGGCTCACTGGTTTGGATCCCTTGCTTTTGAAGTGCTTCCTCTCTCCTCTGTCCCTGAAATTCTGGCCAGGTAGGAAGACGAACAAGGCAGGAAAGCAGCAGCCCTCACAGTGAGGTGCTCCCACTGCTAAACAAGCTGCGACGGCTCTGCTGTGGGCTCACAATCTCTTGGGTTTTTTTGCTTGGTTGTTATTTTCCCCTGTGATTTCAATGGCTCAAACTTCCATCACAGCCAAACATCTGTAGGGGTGGAGGCCAAGCCTTTCTCGTCTGCTTCATTCCCGGCACAGCAGGAAAAAGGTGTATCTGCATCACAATACTTCAATATTTCATGAGTTACCCATGCTAAAAGCAAGCCAATGTCTGGGAAGATCTGTTTCACTTGTGGAACCAAGTGCTTTAAAGAAGCTACCTCATTAGCTTTCTCCCACTCCCCTGATTTCCTATCAAATACACACAGCCATATGGAAGAAGCTAGAGCTCGGGTCTCCCAGTTGAAGGGAGATTTCAAATGGATCACTAGAGTCATGCATTGCAGGCAAGTGCAGATTAACACACACAAAAGCACTGCCATCGTGAAACTGCTGCTGCTGTGGAAGCCTGATCCTGCAAGCTGCTGAAATCCCCAGTGCCACTGAAGTGTGTGGAAGGTGTTTTGTGTCTGGGAGGGCTTGGATCTAAGTTCAGGAATACAGTTTTCAAGAGCATTCAGAGCTGACCAGATTTTGCTCCTCCTGTTACAGCAAAAGAAATCATTATTCCAAAACCAGAGTTATAGCAAAGTGGAATGGTCCTGAAAATGTTTCTCCGTCTGTTCTGTAAAGGGACTGAGCTCCCCTCTGGAACTATCAAAGAGATTGCAAAGTTATCAGAGCAGTTCTGAAACGGAGAGCTCATCCCCAGTGAAAACAGGAGCAAAATCTTGGTTTGAGCATAAAAATTCTCCTTCCAAAGAGCAGTGGGAATTCTCTGCAGCTCCCCCCCAGGTATGAATCAGGGGAGTGAACGGCCTCAGAGGTCACCAATCGGGAGACAGCAGCTTTGGCTTGGTGCAAGTCCATGAAGCTTCCTTCAAGCACAGACTCTCCTCCCGCTGCCAGCTTAATAAAACCATGGTCTCCAGTACATGGTAGGTGTTCGCAGACCTGTGGTGCTTCAGAAGGTGGGGTCATTTTCACCTGCACTGCCTCCATACACCTATCAACCCCCTTCACTGGGAGATTAAGTGCAGAGCATGGCTGTAAGGTTTGCTCTCAGTTATCCCAGGGGCAATTTGCCCCTCAAGAATTTCACTTATCGATTAGAGTCACTGTTCCCCTCAGCCCCCAGCCTCTGTGAGTGAGGAGTTTTCTGGAGAGAGCAAGAACAGGAGTGCAGCCCTGGTACAATAGCCTCTTCCCAGCCCAAGGCACGCTGCAAGTCTGTTGCCATTCCCAGGACTCACCCTCACCAAGCAGCTCCCTGCACCTTTTGGCTGGGCAGACAGGGCTGAGAAAGGAGGGATCTCCAGAGGGAAGTGGTAAAAGGAGCACGGGATACAGCCTGGGATGGAGTGAGAAGCATCGCGTACTAACAGTAAAGGAACAAACAGTTGGATTGGACATAGGTTCAAGCAGCTGCTGTCTCTTCCCATCTCCTCTTCTTCATGGGTGCAGTCACTCAGGACACAACTGCAAGTTGTGTTGAACGGCTGCATTGGCTCACACTGCTCTGGGTGTAAACAGAGTCCCCTGCTCGCCCCTGGGATGTGTAGGCACAGGATGGCACGGGGAGCGTGGACAGCTCAAACCCATTTCTGTGGTCAGTATGGACATGACTGACTCAGTTCCTCTAAGTTCAACAATCTCAGCCCACCCAGCAATGACCATGGAGTCATCTTTGCGAGTCTGCTTCTGAGGGCAGAAGTCTCATTATTTTCCTGCTGTCTCTCATAAACAGAGCCACAACAAACTCCCAGGCAGTCCTTCTGGGAAGATGAAACCTTTGAAGTCATCAACAAAGAAGGCAGTAGACACCCTTGCACTGAATGAACAACTTATTTTTCCCTGCTAGTGGACACAGCAGGTTGGAAAAACAGAGAATCATTTCCTATGAGTTTTCAAGTTCAGGTAATAACTTTCTGTGGGCATTCGAAAGACTTACGAATTAAAATCTTTGCCAAAAAAACACCCCACTTCATGGTGTCTTGAAAATCAAATCTCCTATTTGGAGAAGACCCTCTTTATGTTTGATATCTGTGAAGCAAAAAGGAGCAAAACTGCACAAAACGGGCAGTGGTGGACACCCTCCAGGAGAGGAACTCGGACACTGGATCAGGCTGGGTGTTATCAGGCCCAGCACCCCTCACCTCAGGAGCCATTTGGGGCTGTGCAGGAGCCTGGATGGGCAGCAGGCACCTGGAGGTGACAGATGTGTGAACCAAGTCCCCAAGAGGCACAACCCCTCATCCATGACACCCCGGAGCAGCTCACAGCACTACTCTGTGGCTGACCCCACCTTGCTCTCTGCTGCTTATCCATGCCAGAGCTATGGTAGCTACAGCCACACGTCTGAAGTGTCACACCGACACGAACAGGGTCTAGACAAGTGGAGGAAGAGCCGCATTGTGGAATGAGAAAGCAGATCCACAAGTTGATTTTCCCCTTTGCTGTGGAAGAAAATGAAGCACGAAGGGAGTGCGAAGCCGCTGCAGGTGAGAGGATGGAGAAGCTGAGATGTCTGAGACTGACTCAACAAAAACCAATGAATCAAAATTCCCAGTGGTGCATCTTGTGAGGAGCAAATGGTCCATCTCAAGCAGAGGGAGCAGAAGGGCAGCTCAGAGCTCTGGGGGGCATATGAACCGGAATCATGGACCTTCATTGCTGGAAGAGTGTTTCTTCCCCAGGGCAAGGCAAAGAGGCTGCCCTAAACCAGCATATCCCTTCCAAAGGGCTCTGAAGGACTCACCTACCCAATGCCTGTTGAACTTGAGGGGGCTCTGGCTGTCTGTGACACAAGCCCCTGCGCAGATCCTGCTGAAGGCAAGGCACATGCCCCATTCCCTTTTCTGCTGTGCTTCCGTCCACACTGCTTTCACTGACAGCTCGGGTGGAAGGGGGATATGGAGGTGGGAAGCTTCGGGGTACGGGGAAAGCAAGTCAGTTCATCTCAGATACAGACTCCAGCAGCAATCTGTCTTCCAGATGGGAAGTGATACAGGACAGGAAAAAACTAATTGCCAGCAACATGGGATGAGCTGGGAAGAGGATAAAGACAAGGGGATTTCTCAGGGCACTACCTGCTCTTCAGGTTGCATCACTCCTTCTACTTAAAGAAGAACCAGAGCACGCAGCTCCCCCACCCCACTGCCTGTCCTGGGATTAAGGCACAACCCACAGAGGGGGACCACGGGCTGCCCTTTCCCCTCTCCTGTCCCGCTTTCACCTCCAGGTGACAAAGTCCCCAGGCAGTGACACAAACCTGAGCTCTCATCCGGCTCCAAACCCGGCTCTGGCCACAGCGTGGCAGCATCCATTCATATTTTCCAACACTCTGCTGGGAGCAGCAAAACCGAGACTTGGAGCTCGGTTCAGTGCCTTTTGCTCCTGGATTTGGGATTGGAGCTGGTTCAAGCATTCAAAGAGTCAAGGTTGCAGAAGATGATCACAGTACGGGGAGACATGGCTAGCCAAGCAGCAGGAAAGAGCAGGAAGTCCTGGCTGAGGGTGGGGATAATGGCACAGCCAGGGGAGCCAAAGCAGCTTGTACCATGGGCTGGGGGAGCAGCAAACCTCCTGCAGCTCCTTGTTCTGACTTTGACATAGGGTGGCTAATCTCTGCCCTCTGAAAGCAAGCTCACCGTTGCAGCTGCTGCTCAAGCCCTCTCCTGTCGCCGGTTTTGGTGCTTTGCTCCATAGAAGCATCAGCATAGAGTACACCAGAGCAAGGACAGGAGGAAAGGACAGGCATCTCCTAGATCTGCCAACCCCATATCCCTGCCTCCAGCAAAAGCTGCAGCCACGCTCTGCTGTCCTTGTCCTGGCAATGAGGGAGAACAAACCTTTTCCAAGATGAGGAAGAGAGGAGGAGGAAGGACACCAAAAGCCCCATACGCTTTACCTTGCAGACAGCTTTTCTCTGTTAGAGGGATGATACCTTCCTGTGGTCACGTTAACAGACTGCTTTTGGGGCCAGGTTTCTGCAGCAGGGCTGAGGTGTGAGCGTGCCAGAGCCCAGAGTCACGCAGCATCTTTGCAACCCATCTCACCTCCCTTCTCACAGGAGATGTCCCGGCAGACACAGCTTGTGCTGCAGGCAGCTGGTGCAGAGCCTACAGAGGGGACTGGCTTGTCACTGAGATGCCACATGCATTTCTTAGGTCATCCATGCTGGCACTTTCTGCTCCTGAAGGTGTGGAAGAGGCTGGGCTCTGCTGTCCCAGCACTGCTCATGGGACTGTGAGATGATGCTGTCTTTGGGCTTTCAGGGGTCCTCATCACCAAGGAGCAGGAGCCTCAGCAACCCTCCAAGTGCTGCCTTCCAAATAGGAGATGCCTCTTGCAGTGGGGCTGGAGCTGCTTCTCTCCCATCCTCGTGGCTTTTCAGTCTTGCCTGGGAGAGGGTTCACACATTCTCAGCATGCAAAGCTCTGGAATGCAGCCACTCCCTCAATCTGTCCCACCAGCATCATTGCTGCAGCTCACACATCTCCTGTAAAGCCCTCCAGAGGACAGCAGTCAATGGCATGAGATTTTCCCCAGCATGCACGTCAGCCTGTGTGTTTGATGCTTGCTTCTCTGTGAGAGAATTCATGCCAGCAAAAGTAGGGACTGAGCAAAAGGAGAGGCTTGTGCAGAGCAGGGAGCAGAGAAGGAGGCAAACACAGCACAGAGTCAATTTAGGAGAAATCATGACGTGAATAAAAGACATCCCACCCTTGGGATCAAAACAGACACTTGTATCCAGGCTGCTTGGGGGTGAACCAAGTTCATAGGCACGAGGGCATCGCACATCATGTGCCCCAGCTTCAGGCATATGCCCAGGGCTGTATAAGTCCAAAGAAAAGCCATGAAAATGCAAAGATTCAGCCAAGCCCCGAGCGGGGGAGAGGGGGAACTCTGGTCAAGCAACAAGACGTAGCCATTGCCCAGCCCCTGCCACCTCTGCTGTCCCACTGAACACCAAAATGTGGATGGTCACAAAGGTGATTTCATGCAGCTGCGAAATGCCCTCATGAGAAGGAGAAATGTGGAGTTCTGTTAAGAGCCACTGCAGGTTATAAAGCCATTGTACTTGAGTGGGGAAATCCAGGGAAGGGAAAGGGGGTGAAAAGAAATGGCCACAGGACAAGAGCAAGAGAAAGAGGAAGAAAAGGAAATAAAAATCATCATCATCATCATCATCAGGACACAACGACAGGACGAGAGACAGAGCGCTTTCCATGGGCAGTTCCCCGCGGAAAAGGAGCCACCGTGTCCGTGACGTACAAAACCCTCCGGCTGGAGGGGGCAGCAGGAGCCGGGACTGGTTTGGCATCCCCTTGGGGTGAAGGGTCCAGTTAGGAGCAGAAAACCCTGCAAGGGAAAGGGGAGAAAGGCTGCACTTAGTGAGAGCAGGGAGGAGCAGCTGAACACTGAATAAGGACCTCCCCAGGGACCATGTAGTAGACAGGAATTTACAGTGCCCTTTGCAGCTGTGTAAAGTGGACAGAGAGATAACCTTATCCTGACCTAGAGGTGGGAAACTGAGGCACTCTGTATGCAATACAGATCCCAGAGTATGTGCTGTGTTGGAGAAAAATTCCTACCCAATCTCAGGGATGTTGGGAACCCCACTCTGGGCCAGCAGGGTACTGTGTGGCACAGCCAGGAGTGCAGGGAAGGGATTTGCAACCCAGGTTACTGAGGGCCAGGACAAGGAGGAAGATCCACGCAGCTGCCCATCCTTTATCCTAAATAATCCTTCTGTTCAGCCAGGGAAAATCCCACCACGGCTGAGCTGAGCAAATGGCAGGACATGATAGAGCAGAAACAAACAGAGCAAATGTCAAGGTTTTCTACTTCTCTTCGTTGTTTTTGCAACAGTGGAAAGAAAAGTCTCTAGATCTTTCCTAACAGGGCATTCAGCAGCCTGGAGACCTCTCTCACTGTGGGTACCTGCTGCCTGCATCCCTTGGGCCAGCCAGGGACCCCCAAAGCCAGCACTGGAGCTGGGGAAACCACCCCTCACCATGGGTCCTGCAGACTTCAACTTAATGGCTTTTAATTTAAACAGGGGAGATTCTGATTAGATATTGGAAACAAATTCTTCCCTGCGAGGGTGCCTAAAGAAAGCTGTGGCTGCCCCATCCCAGCAGTGCTCAAGGCCAGGTTGGACAGGGCTTGGAGCAAACTGCTCCAGTGGAAGGTGTCCCTGCCCATGGCAGGGGTTGGAGCTGGAGGAGCTTTAAGGTCCCTTCCAACCCAATCCAGGTTGGGATTCTGGGATTCGATGAAAGCTTCCTGGCTGGGGGGCAGAGGCAGGCAGTAAACAGGACTCTTTCCGTTTGCATCACCATTTAGATGCAGTTGTCAGGTCTGAGCACATTGGTCCAGTGGGTGCAATAACCCAGGAAGGCCACTGGCACATTTGTCCTAGTAAGGTAATGGGTATTTCAGAGACTGCCAGGCAGCAGCTACTGCTTCCAGTGCAAACCCAAATGCTTTTTCTCATCCTCTGCTATCAGAAGGATCCCGTGAGTGCAGAAGTTAAAGCTCCCTTCCCCATCCCACACATGCTGGGGAAGCAATTGCAGGGGTTAAAATAAACGTGTCAACTCACTCATCCGTGTCTTTTTTGCTCTCCTCAATGAATGCAATAGACTCAGATCTAAGGCGGTTAGTCACTTCATACGTACGCAGGGTGACTCCAAAAATATCCTCGTGGTACCGGCTGTCATCCTGAAACATGGATGGGAGACGGGCAGCAGGAACGAAGAGTGTTTACAAACAGTTGTGTTGCTGCGGCACCACAAAGCTCTGTGTTGTGGGCAGGTACCAAATACACAGCACATGTTCTGTCTGGAGGGACAGGCAGGGCAGAGGGGCAGGGACAAGCAGGGAGGTGAAATGACCTTCCCCAAGTCACACTGCGGGGCAGTGGTGGAGCTCTACACTGCATCAGATCTCCTCATCAGCTGGCAACCCTGGCCATCAAGGGAACAAGTAGCCTGGGGCCAGCCTGTGTGTGAGAGCTGGTTGTAAACCAGTTTAAACAGTTCTGGGCTCCCATAGCTGCTGGATGGAGAGTGGGGACCTGGTTCAGAAGGGGCAGTCCCATAGGAATCAGGCTGAGTTATCCTCTTAAGGAGAAGCAGAGCGTTCAAGCATCGGTCCTTTGGGCTGTGTCCCGGCCTGAGCTCATTTATGCTTCAGCTGCAACATCTGCAGCAACCTGTTTGCCCAGGAACATTGTCCAGCCAGGCACATACACAGAGGAGATCTGAGGAAGGGGGACTCACTGTGAGGGTGCTGAGGCGCTGGCACAGGGTGCCTGGAGAAGCTGTGGCTGCCCCATCCCTGCAGTGCTCAAGGCCAGGTT
>JAOEHX010045131.1:0-18151 GCA_025448015.1 Bolborhynchus lineola | reverse complement strand
TGAGGAAGAAATTCTTTACTGTAAGGGTGGTGAGGCACTGGAATGGGTTGCCCAGGAAAGCTGTGAATGCTCCATTGTTGGCGGTGTTCAAGGCCAGGTTGGACATAGCCTTGAGTGACATGGTTTAGTGTGAGGTGTCCCTTCCCATGGCAGGGGGGTTGGAACTAGATGATCGTAAGGTCCTTTCCAAACCTAACTATTCTATGATTCTATGATCTCTAGAGGGTAAAATATGGGGCTGCTGAATCTGGTGAGCTTTAGAGCCAGCATCTGCATTTCACTGTAGCAGGACAGTACATAAAGTGACGAGCATTTCTCAGCATGTTTGTTGGGACAACAGTTGGTTTATAATCTCCTGGGAAAGCTTTTCTTTCTGTCACCATATGAGAAACTAACACAATTTGACTGCAAGGATTGCATTGTGCTCCATATATTCCTCAGAGATTACTTTTCCCCCAGGTCTCCCTTCAAGCAGGAAGTTTCTGGTTCTGTTAATACAGAAACTGATGGAAGTTGACTAATGCTGTTAGTTATCTTTTGATCGGAATTGATTTGGCAGAAATTGAAATGATCTGCTCAAAGAAAAATAAGTGCTACTATAAAAACATACTCCAAGATTGAATTACTCTGGTTTCAGAAGTGGAAAAACACTGCATTGCATGCATCTGTGCAGTGACAAACGCACAACCTATCTCGAGGCATTTTGGAACAAACCCTCATCAGTGACTGCCTTTGCAGGAACACGGGGTAAAGGGGTTCACCTCCCCATGGTGCAATAGCCCTAAAATACATCCCAACAAGGTACCTGCCATATTTGCCTACAATCCACAGTACCGTGACAGGGAAAAGACGGAAGCATGCATGTTGAGACTGCACCTCTTTTTGCACTAGGGACGGTGAAAAAATTCTTGCACACAAATACTGACAATAAACACAAACTAATTATCTCCTCCCTCACCCGCATCCAGCTGCATCTGTTTTGTTTACACACAAGCTTCTTAAAACATTGTGCAAGCACTTAATGAGTGAAATCAATTCCAGGTCTTCTACCAGAGCCAGGTTATCTGTCAGGAAGACAGAATGGAGGCTCCACGATTCAGCCACAAGCAACGTGACAGCTTTTAATACAAGTTTCATATAAAAGACACCTAAAAATAGTTTGAAAGGAACTGTCCCCAGTGGCCCACCTCAGGCTCTCACAAACAAGAAGCAGCAGTGGATGCAGCTAGCGGGCGAACAGCTGCAAGCATCCAGCTTCCCTTTAGGCTGGCTAGTAGTTCCCAGACCTTCTGGATGAACACATCTCAATTACTTCCACAGCTCTGTATACCCACATCAAAACAAAATGACATTCATAAATGTGACTAGTTAGCTGCTGATACAGTTTGACAGTTACTGACCATAGGTTTGTCTGGAAGCAAAGACAGACATGACAATGAAGTGACAAAGCCTCTAAGCACTGCTCAATGTTTACTTGAAGAGGAACTGCCTCACAAACCTTACCTGTGCCAAGGGTGCTCCACTTCCTTTTTTTAGCTCTGAGAAGTTCTCGCTCAGTTTTCCTCCCTTGTTACTTGAGTTGCATTTGTAGCACATCCATCTCATCAGGCCCTTAGTTACTGTCCCACACTCTTTACCCAGCAGACACAGTGAATGGTACAAGTGGCCACAGCTGTAAAAAAGAAGAGTTCTGCTAGGACCTTGAAAGCAGGGTGACAGAACCTGATAGCTCTACACTGTGGAAAAGAAATCATACTCAATGGAAAACAAGGCTATTTATCTGTAAATACAGCTCAGCAGTATATACACTTCCTTCATACCTCCACATCTTCCTGCAGTATTTCTAGACTTCAAAAGGTAACAGTAGATGTCCATTTGCTGATGCAGCTACAAATCATAATACCAAAGTAATAGTGATCTTCCTTAACAGCCACCTGGCCACAGACAGGAATATGAGAGATTCCAACTGAGTACAGAGTCAGGCTTGCAGCAGACCCAAGATGTACAAATACAGGCAAGTGAACCCCAGGTGCTGCAATTGCATACGCTGTATTGCTGGGAGAAATGACTGATAAACTGACAGCTTACTGAACAGCTCTCACAGAACTATAAGGCAATTCTTTCCAGCAGAGATGGAGCTGGCTGCATGCAAAGAAGGCTGGCTCTGATAATTTTGATTAGCCAGCCCATTTACAGTGCAAGGGAGCAGGGAGGCATACATGCTCACAGGAATACACAGGATTAATTGTCCAAGTCAAAAGACTGGTAGTTGGTTTTGTCTTTTACAGCTATTAATATGATCACAGCTGTGACACTATACCCCTTAACTTTACCTGAAAACAATGATTTCATCAGCAGTTTCTTGCCTTCTTTTGTACTGCTGCAGACAAATGCAGCAGTAATCCTGCTTTGGGGTAAGCCCTCTAGTGACGGAAGCCCTTAGGTTACACAGGGACCAGTGGAGATCATGGTTGAGAAGATTCGTAGTTGTCTCTAGAAGGGTCTGTGTGGAAGATAATATACAGAATAACCAGGGCATTTTGTCATCTCCATACTGCAGAAACGTTATACTTATCGATTCTTCACAAGCAGCTCAGCAGATCACTAAGAGCAAAACCAACCCAACAAAATTGCTTCTCTTTATGTATTCTAGCCATTGTCCTCAAACTTGTCCTTTTACCACATGCTCATGGAGGCAATACCCTTTCAGTACTAAATGAGTCTTTTATTGATTTTTGTCAAAGAGCATTCAGAGATACATGGTAAGCTCATTTTGTCACCTTTGATAGCAGACCCTCTCTTTTTTCCACCCCCCACCTGGTAAACCACTGCTTACATCCCCTATTTAGGGGAAACGTGCTGATAAAAAAAAACATAGCCCAAACACACTGTCATAATAAAATATGAAAACCTTCCCAACTGAGATTTCCATTCCTGAAGAGTCAAAAGCAAAATACTCTTAGTTTTTAGCAGTCAGTGCCTTTTTCAGCAACAACAGGTATCAGGCATTGGTGCTCTGGTCTGTGATCAATCAGTGCTCTGCCGCAGCAACTCAGAAAACACTGCAGAGGTTGCACCAGTGGTACATGCAGCCTGTACCAGACAACTGCCAGGCAATGACAGAAGACCAGTCATGCTGCTCAAAGCAGTCCTCTACCAAGAACCCAGACATGGTTTTTATGTTCAGTCTTTCACGGTAAAGCTATTTCCTATTTTATTGTTCAATTGCATGCTGCTGCATGGAGGCCTGAGCCATAGCTTGGATAGCAGTGCCAGACGGTAGGCAGGACGAGGGAGGGTGAGTTTGGAGGAAGACTATGCATTCTGTCTTGGGGAAAGAGTTTTAAAAAACTGTTGAAGTTTGGACACTGCCTGGGATTTGAGACTGAACCAAGGAAGGAAGGAGTGAGACAAAGGTGAAATCTCATCAGGTGACAAAGGAAGTGCAGCACTACCATGGCAGAGCAGCCTAATTTTAAAAGCTTTCATTTAAAACCACGTAAAAAGACAAAACATACTGGGTTTGTGCTTCTAAATCCCTGACTGAAGGAGGAGCTGGAGAAAAAGCAGATGTTTATCCTTCCAGTACATTAAGCAGAAAACTGAACTACAGGGGTGTTCACCATGTACCTGTCAGCCCCTTCACTTGCAATCTGTGAGCAACACAAACTCATTCCCCTTCCCCCAATTACACAAACATGTCATTTTCACATCCATTTACTTTCCTTTGCAGAGAAAAATGGCAAATATAACAGAGTAGAAGGCTATATAGCTAAAAGTAATCCCAGTACACAGCAGTGGACAGAGTAAAAATACATGCAACTTACTTGTTCATAGTTAAAAGTGTCCAGCATTCCCAGGACAAGTCCCTGAATTTCTCCAAGTTTCCCTTTTCCATAAACTGGATCCTGCATGAAGAAATGAAAAGCAGCAGCTGAAACACAGGACATGACAATTTTGGCTCCCCCCCCCCCCCCCAGGTTGGCACTGCAAACAGGCACACAGGCAAAACACTGGAAGAGGGGAGAGACTTCTGCAACACCCTCCTCTCCCGCCAGGCTTTTCTGCTCATGGGTGTGCTAGACCATGCCAGAAAATACCTCTGCCCAGCAACCAGCACAACGAGAGTTTGCCAACAGCTCCTAGTGTCCACCAGCACTGGCAACCATCAGCACTAGGGTCTCCTGAACAGAACTGACCCTGACAATTTCTCCATACAGTTGCAGAGGTGCCAGCCCCTGCCAGTGTGCAATGTGGTACCATTTCCAACATGCATGTGCCAGGAACAGCTTCCTCCTATTTGTCTTTACAGCAACAGCATGACCAGACTAGAAAACAGCACAGTTTCACTGAGGAAGATGCCCTGCAAACTGCTGGCTAACCAGCTGCGATCCAGCCTGCCTTTGTGTCCTTAACATAAATAGCATGGAAAAGGTGTCAGATTAGTAGCAGGATCTGCCACTGACTATTGCAGTGGCACTGATCCACATTGTGTAGCCCAACTTCACTCTATTCCTGTGGCCTCATCAGTCTGATGTACAGAAAAGCAAAGCTTGGTCTTCCCCACCCCAAACTGGCACCAGCGAAGCACACACATGCCTATAATCAGAACAAGCCTATTCAGGAAGACCTCAAAAGAAGATCAGGGGAATTCATCTTTGTGTAACACACAAATCCCTGAGGCTGACAGACAGCCATTGAATTATACTGGAAAAAAAGTACCTTGCCGTGCTGGGAAGCAGTGAAGGATAGTGGGGGAAGCCTCCTCTCAAGAAGCTGAATGATGGAATGGGCAAGACATTGGCAAAAATAGACTGGCAAGATGTGTAACTAACTAGAGAGTAGAAAAGTGATGGAGACACAATGGAAACAGAAACAGAGGAGTTGGATGAATAAGCTCTGGATGAAATGAATGAGAAAAAGAGCAGCTTTTCTCATTCAAGGCTCTTCCTTGCTGGGACTGAGAGCAAAGGAGAGAAAGGAGAATCAAGAGTGCAAAAGCAAGCTGACAAATAAGACTAAAGCAACATGGAAGTCACACTGTAAGATACCCAGAGAGATCACCAAAACAGCAATACAAAGTAAGTCAGGCAATTTTTGAACAACAGTCTTCAGAGGAAATGTGACAGGCAGAAACGCCAACGTCCAAGCCTAAATAAAAACAGCACTGACTAATAGCATTTGAGGCAAAATCAGCTGTAGCTTAGGAATATACAAAAGAGCTCAACATACTGCAGAGGCTACTGTTTAAGTAGGTGACCAGTACAGACTCAAACGTCACCAAGTTTTCTCTCTGCATGCATAATTTAAGAACAACAGCATAGAAAGTACACTACACTGAGTCACCATATGAATTATGGAGGGCAACAGGGAACTCAGGACATCCAGCACAGCACGTACGTGCTCCATAACATAGAGCAAGTTATTTTTGCATCCACCAGATACTTTTGTAAAGCTCTCAAGTATACAGCCAAGGAAACTCCAGCAGGTAACTCACAAAATGTACAGATGCAATCATTTACATACAGATACTCAAACTTCTCAAGCCACAAGTGGACACATTCAAAGCAACTTGTTTCTTGCCTGGGTAAAGGAAGAAGAGAAGATATGAAGATGAGAGAACAGAAGAGCCGCCTACCACTTTGCAGAGGAGGAACACTGTGTCTGGAACAACTTTCAGTTCCTCATTTTTCTCAAGTCACACTAGATGATCACTTAAAAAATGGCAGGTAGGAAAAGAATGGACTTTTCTGTAAAGAGGAGGCATGTGGTCCAGTCTTACACCAGGTGAAAGTGGTGAAGTTCATGCAGTTGTAATGATTTCTTCCCATTTGCTGGTTTCAGCCCCCACAAAATTTACCCTCAAAGACCTCTGTGGGATCAATTACTTTCATGGAGAAGTATGTTTCATTAATTTCACCTTCTAAAATTTTCTCTCCGTTTGGAATTTATGTACACTTCAAATACTCTACGAGATGGCACATTAGTAACAGACAGTTGCACCAAGCCAGGAAGAGATCACAGCTACTGCTTCCAAGCTAGTATTTCCCTGGGAACATGGCAGTGTTAAGCATGCTAAACCAAAGCCAGAGTAACTGCCCAGGGAAAGTTCACTGATCAGGAACAGCTGGCAGGTATCCTGAGGCAAGCCAGAGGTGCTCATTCACTTTCAGCCAGTTCTGTCTCCTCTATTCCCTATTTTTTCTCAGGTCCAGGATATAGCAATTTCTTTGCAAAAGCTCTTACAGAACACTGTGTTAAGAAATACACTATAAATTCAGAGAACACATTCACTTGCAGCTTGCCCCATCTGGAAGGGGACAGAGCAACTATTGTATCCAAAACTAATCCCAGTGTTGACCTTCAGGCCTGGAAAGAAAAAAATAGAGGCAGAGCCCTAAGTAGAGATGGAAAAAAATCAAGCAAAAGCTTTCTGGATCTTACTGCTTCCAGTCTGGAACAGTTTTGAGAGATTCCTTCCTTCCTTCCCCACTTTGGGATTCCTACAGGTAGATTTTAAGTTTCTGGCCTCTCTAGTTCTCTGTTTTGTAGGAGGCATCAGCTGCATCTACTTAGAAAGCATTTATGCAGGATTACAGCTTTGTAAGGGAATTAATACTCAACCTTTCAGCCCTCTTCAGACAGCATTCACATCCTTAATGACATGGAATTTTTCTTAATGCTCAAGAGGATTCCTCTAATATCTCCCCTAATAAGGTTATTTCATATTTCTTATTTAATAAATAACTTTACAACTTTATTAAGGATGAGCAACAACATAGCTGTATCAATTGTTATTTCATATGACTTCAATTCTATCAAGCTGAATCAATACACTGTAACAGGCAGATGCCAGGAGTCTGCCTATTTTCTGAGAAAGCTGTGGAGTCTGCTCACAGCCCTGTGCAAGGTGCCCTTCAGCAAAGCATTTTGGTTGCAAAGTTAACATTTGCCTAAGGTATAATCTGTAAGGAATTAAGCCCAGAAGAGGAAGAAAAACAGTCCACTAAAATTGGAATACTCTTAATTCCTTTTCAGAAAAGGCAAAATAATCTACCTCAGTTCATTGATGTCATCCACCTTAGAAAAAATCCCCCAGTTAATTCCTGGGCAGCTGTTCCACCTGCCATGCCTGCAACTCCACCGCATCTATGCTCTACCACCAAGACTCGACACCTTAGAACGCTTTTGAGGTCATTTTCAGAAAAGCACTGTTTATAATCCTGAGTTTCACAGGAGTATTTTGAGGCCTTGGGCAAGGCTGTATGTCTCCAGGGCCCAGAAAAGCTGGTTTAATAATTTTACTTAAGGTCACAGTTAAGCCAGCACATCAATAACATTTTGAACGAGGCTCTATGTACTGCTCAGAGCTAAGACAGAGCAGTTGGGCACCAGAGGTTAGAATTTTAGTATTTTTCAGTGAGCAACTGCATAGCTCTGCAATACCCACACAAATAGAGATCTTTGCTGCAGAGGCACAGCGTTCTGGGGAAACACCATGTATGCATGCCATGTTGTGACTCTTCCCAGCAGGGCAATTAAATGCCATTCCCAGATAATCCAAGGAAGGAGACGACAGGGCACACTACACGCAGAGGCAAAAATCCAGTGCTCTCAGCTGTCTAACACAGGGGGGAGCTTCTCTCCTGATCCCAAGCATGGCAAAGGTTCAGAACCCCTGAACATTCGAGCTAGGCACTCAAAGACATGGCCTCACGGTAAGACACAGTCATCACCTCTTCCGACATCATCTTCCCAGCTGAATTCAAGGCAACATTCTTCCAAGGGCCAAGCTGTGCATCAAAATAAAACCCAAAGAAAACCTCCTACGGGCATCCAGTGCAAGCCCTGAAGCAATAGTTTAATACAACACAGCTACAAACACACAACCTAAAGTGACCTGGAGCAATGAATTCCCAGAAATACAGATATAAAGGTTGATATAAACAGAACTCATACCTGTGCCAGGGGAGGTTTAGATTGGATATTAAGAAAAATGTCTTCAAAGAGAAGGTAATCAGCTATTGGAACAGGCTGCCCAGGGCAGCAGTGAAGTTACCTTCCCTGGAAGCATTCAAAATCCATGTAGATAAAGCCCTTAGTGACGTGGTTCAGTGGTGCTCTTGGCAGTCCTGGGGTAATGGCTGGACTTGACGATCATAAAGGTCTTTTCCAATCTAGCTGATTTTATGATTCTATCAAGTGTGTGGTTTAAGCACAATAAAGAATGGTTAAATGAATGGTGTGTGTGTCTTGGTAACAAAGGACACTGCTCCTAGCTGCAAAGCTGAGCACAGTGTCAAGCACTAAAGGCAGCAGACTGATAAAAGCCCAACATAGACAAGATCTCAGTGGAAGACCCCATGTCCTAATATGAAGAGGATGACAAGTTCATAGAACATCATGTACCATTTTTCTGTTAGCCCAACAGGAGAATGGATTACAGCCACCTGTTTCAAACCTAGGTTCCAAACAAGGGAAAACAAAATGTGCAGTTATCTGGCCTATGATTTATGGTAGCCTAAGTGAGAAAGAGGCAAAAATCCACTTTATAACAGCCAGTAACACCTCCCAGATGTGTTACTTCACAGTGTTATCTTCACAGTGGTCTCTGTTTTGCCCCTCACCCCCTTCTGGTAATTCTCAACATAACCCAGGAAAGCCTTGCTGTCAACCTCTCCATTTATTCACAGCTTTTATATAATACCCTGCCTCCATTAGACATCAAACAAAGCCCAATAGGAAACTGCATCTAACACCCCAGTTCAAACTAGATGAAATAAGTTATTGAAGAGCCATTAAGTTTGCTCGACACTTTCTACCTTTGATAAAACCACATTTCATTTGATCATGTTTTCTATCCATTCCTTTAGAACATGTTTCACTGTCTCTAACTATGATTTTTTCCAAAATCCAAAGTTCTGCATAATATTAAGATCAAGCTAATAGGCTGTTAGAGGTGTGTGTTCACCTTTTGAAGCCTGTAAGCCTTTTTCTACATTTTTTTCTTCTCATCTGTAATAGAAACCCTGAAGTCATTCAACACTTTCTCAGCCTTTCAATCATTCTACTCTGCAATGCAGACAACTTTTCTCAAGGTTTGCTATTAAATCCCATCTCATCTTTCGTCTGTTTTGCAAATTAACAAATCAAATCTGCTTGTGATCACTCAACCCAAGATCCCATTTTGAAATCAGCTCCTCTATAAAATGTTTGCTGCTGACAAACATCTCTAAGATAATACATTGCACTGTCAATCAAAATGGCCTGGTTGAGATTTCTTTCTTCAAAGCCTATAAACTTTGCCTCAAAACTCTCCATCCCAGAGCCTCAGCTAAATAACTTGCAACAAATTTAGTTCCAAGTTCTGAGAAATTCATAGTGGCTTTGTCCCTAAAACTGCCAAGCTTCAATTCAAAGTAATTGCAACATTTGAGATAATATTTTATTTGGTTTGCAGATTACCTCAATTAACTTTTCACAGGTTTGTGCGTTCCCCCAAGTCTCCTTAGAGCATCAGTCTCCCAGATCTATCAGCTTTTCCAACTTTCATCTCACCAACTTTCACTGAAACACTCTGAACTAGACAAGTAGCTAATCTGATCTTTAGTGACCTGGATATTGCTCTTCCTAAGAACTGAGTGGCACATGTTGATAAAAGCTTCTTCTCTTCACAAACTCACCTGTAGAATTCTCTGCAGAATTGAAGGAAGAGCGATAAATGCAGCCATGTTGTTCAGCACTTGCATTGTCAAACTCTTCAAAGCTGAAATACCACACATAAAAGCCACCAGCAGTTCATTAGGATTCAAGGAGTAAAGAGAGATCTATCTTACAGACTAAGAGAGTTTCATTTCAGTTCATGTTTTCTCATTTGAAAACAACTGTCATCATTTTATTTCTCCATGTTTTGTGCTAAACACACACAGCTTTTGGTATCAGAAAATATAATTAAAAGGTTTTGACATCACAATGCTTCTCCATTCTCCTCCCACACCCCATCTACCATAAACATTTTGAGACTGACTTTGTAGCGCTGCCATACACTTTTCCTACTGCTACCCAGACCCAATTTGGATTCCTTGGCCATGTTATAGCCCCACAGACTAAAACTTCCTAGAATTGATCTTAGCATGAAACTTGTTGCTAGAATCCCAAAATTCCCCAGAGTAAGAGCCAGTACTCAGATATGCGTGGACCCAGCAATTCAGCTTCTTTGTGGGGATAATTAGCTAGTTAGAGCAGCTTGAGAAGTACACACATTAGGAATAAAACCAAAATAGTTATGCAGGATCCAAGTGTGTTATCCCCTCATCATTTCTCAACCACTTCAGACAGTGACTTTTCTGCAGGCATTAGCTCCCAAAAATGAATAATATAGGGGATGTTCTGAATTTAGAGGAAAAGATGAGTTGAGGCAAAAGGAGTGCTTCTTTGGGGGGATTACTGATCTCTGCAAGACTATCCCCAGGGTCCAGATATAGCTAACCATCACTGCAAGATAATAATGATGCAAGGAGGACACACAGCATGATAACCACCACACTTCCTTGTAATAGGCTGTGATCCTTAACCACACACAGTTACAATGACCAGGAAGCATAATGCTGGAATGGACCAAAAGACATTATTCTGTGTCAAGACCACACCAGCTAAGCTCATTTTTAATTAGTCTTAAGCCTTCCATAAAAGGAGGCTTTTCAAGGTGTGCTGCTGCCACCCACAACAGATTTAGGGCACTAGAACTGGAGCAGAGAATTTAGCTAGTGTATTCCAGTTCTACTGGTTTTATATACAATAGACAGGTGCATGGATAGGCATACAAAAAGGCTGGGCATGGAAGATGACAGTTTATTAAGTCAGAAGCTCACAAAGTGTAGACAACTTACTTAAAACCTAGAAAGCCTTTGTATATGCTCTGCACCTTGGCTGTTTCAAAAAGACCATCTTCAGTGGAACCAACTTACTTAGAGAAGTTTACAGTAGGGTCCCCTTTTTCACTCAACAAAAAAGCCCAAAACCAACCAAACAAAAAGTAGCTGACAGATAGCTGCAGCCTACCAAACACCCAGCCTGAGCTCAGCCCTGCAGCCACTGCAGTTGGGATCTACTGCAAAACCAGAAAGGAACTGAGTAACAAATCAGCTTTTCTTCTATCCAGTCAGTAGAGGATGAGAGTCAGCACACAGAATTTCATTAATATTTGGGATCCCAGTAGCTAAAATACTTACATTCAGAGTAACGACACTGTGAGGAACCAGATAATTTCTGTGGGGACATCATAGCCTCTAGTAGGGGAAACCAGAGAGCCTGAAATAATTGAGTGCAAGGAAAAAAAAACAGTAAGAACACAGCAGTACTAAAAATGAATGGTGAACAATGTCCAACCCATTTCTAAAGACTCAGTTATACATTCTGAAGAACACAGCTAAATTTCCCGTGATTGAAATGGAACAGAACTGAAGCATGTTAACGTTAGCTCAGAGCAAAGCACTTTGGGATCTGCTTTCAGTCTAGACTGCTCATCTTAGACCAAGATAGTGTTTGACTGGGGCCTAAGCACAGAAGATCTTTAACTCCTGTTGCTCCCTCTTCTCCATTCTCATCAGTTTCTTACTGGAACTGTGACAACAATCTTCTTTTACTTCATTCAGTCCCCAACTACTTCTCCATGTGAGATGCAAACTCACTGCTGTAGACACTGCTTACAGAAGAGGAAGCACAGTAAATGGATCTCAGCTGGAAAGGGGTATCTAAATTCTGCAGGTAGAATACAGGAGTTGTGAAAATTCACATAATATTGTACTGGGGAAGCTGGTCCTTCATATGGTGATCAGAGCCAAATCTTATTTGGGCATCAACAAAGCAATTCTAGCAGGTGGAACAGAATCCAGAGTGAGAGCAAATTCTAACTCAAATCTATCCAATTAGGCAGGTGGGCTATAAGGATGCTGGGTGTGCACACAGACACCTGTTCAGTAAAACACAGCATCTATTTGTTTCACAATAAAATCATTTAAAAGAAGAAACTGAGCAGGTCACCTCATACACTGGACAAAATCCTTGATTTCTAGACATGCCACCTCTTCAGACCCAGTAACAATATTCTCAGTTTTGAACTCGGCTACATAAGTTATGCATAATCTTAGGAGTCACTGCCTTCTGTCACTAACGTTGGCAAAATTGAAACGCAACCACAGTACAAGGAGACAGGCAGACCCAGTTCTCTCTGCAGGAGATCAAGCAAGCTCTACTGTCTCCACCCCTCAAAGAGAAGGCTGACATTACATTCAGTATTTTCAAATATATTCGAAACAGCAATATTCTGCAGTCACGGTGACAGCAGCATCAGCTTTGTGCCACCATAAAGCTGGCGCAAAGCTTATTATGCCTTCCTTAGTGTCTGATTGACATTCAAGCCAAAATTTCAACTACAGCTAAAAAAGGGAAAGGACATTGTCTCATCTGTGTGTCAGTGTTCACTGCTGACATGCACTTTATTTTGTGCTTCACCCTTACAAATGAGGGTCTAAAACCTGCAGCACTGCAAGAACACCACAAGGCAGAGGAAAACAATGACTGCTTAAGACATACCAGTATCTCATAGACAGGAAAAGAAATAAGTACGTGAAAAAAAAGGTTCAGGAGATGCAGAGGCCTTTACTGATTTTAGTGACACATTTTTTTTATTACCTTACCTCTCGCTGTTGCTGGTCTAAATTGTGTGAATTTCTCTGGCAAAGGGCAATTGTTTTCATTAAGGTATCTTCAATGTTTTCTAGCAGGGTGAGTTCAGCTGAGCCTAGGTTTTTGGGGAAAAAAGAAATTGCAATTAAAAACGCTGTTAAATATGTTAATTCCCAATCACTCTGCAAAATAAAATCATGCTGTTTATCTAAAGTCTGTTCACTACAGTGAGCAACTAAATTATATAGACAGGTCCTGATTTTAGCACTTCCCTGATCAGCACAATAAATCTGCATACAAAACATTAATGTAATCAAACAGGGAAGATCTTAGCTGCGGTTGAGGATACCAACAACATATATGAGCACTGCATTTAACTGTCTGTGAGTCCATGGGCTAGTGAACAGCACACCTGTGCATATGCTTACTTTCTGTCAGCAGAACATTCTTACTTCTCTGAGAAGTTTGCTTCAAAAAAAGCTACTTCCAGATGTCTTTCATCACTGTTCGTATCTAATGCCTGCTATAGCTCAGTAATGAGTTTGAATGGATTCTAACACAGGAAATATGTCTGGTAAGCCAGTAAAAGTACCAGTCACAATCAAAAAAGCTAAGAGGGCAGCTGACCATACAAAAACGGAAAACCCCATCCATCACAGCTTGCTCTAGATCTCCAGCAAGATCAAAGCAAGTGCAAGGAATTCGCATCAGAATAACTACAACAGCCATGCAAGTATAAATTTAAGCAGATGTCACTGCAACAAGTAGACACCTGAACCAGGATCTCATTATGCCAGGTGATGGCCATATGCACTTCACATTTTTGTATTTATCTCTTTCTAAGAGAATAAGGAATTTAACTTGATCACTCTTACTTTCATCATCTTGTGTAAGCATCAGCAACTTGCTCTGCAATCGCTGAAACAAAAGAAAACTCAGAACAGTAAACTTGCAGAATCTTGACAGAAGCATTTTCACGAGATATGGTTACAAAGACTCACCCTCATTTTCTTCCCCAGTATGACTAAACATAGCATAAATGTCTTTCCAAATACGGAAAGAAAAACAGAAGCTGAAAGATGATTTTTTTGATTACCAAATTTCAGCATATGTTATGTCCTAGATGTTTGAAGATACGCCAGAAAACGATACTGTTCTGCTGAGTCTGCAGACTACTTGACATACTGTTTTTTGACAAAAGGCAAATGCTTCCATGGATTCCAGTGGAAATAAATTAAGAAGCAATGATAAAATCAAACCATCATGCTGCTGGCATATTATGCCATGCTGGTATGTCAAGAATACCATGTTCAGTATTTCAGTGTACTGTACCTCAAGCATAACCAAAAAGGCACCATGGATATCTCCCTTCTTCTCCAGCAAATACGAAGAAGCTTCGTGGAGCTGATGTTTCTGGGTTATCTGAGTTAAAAAGGGGGGAAAAAAAAAGATAAACAAAAAGGTAAATGTTTATCTTGGGAAACCGCCAGTGTTTCTTCACTCCACAAGACAGTGACAACCAGATGGCCAGAAAGGACTGGCTTCACATGTGTTCACAGGCACCTTACCCAGCCAGAGCAGCATGCCTACTTCCCACCACTACCAGCTCTGCTGGGTTTATTTCTCAGCCTGCACTATTGCTACCACCAGCATTAAAATCTTTAAATAAAAATGTATAAGTCAAGATCAAGGACAGATTATTATTAAGATTTTCATAAAGCAAGGAAATGGTTGCTCTTCCAGTGCCAGTCAGATTTTGGCAGTGCTGCTTTCCAAAAACACCAGGCCCACGATTTCATACCTTCAACATATCAACCAACATTAACACAGTCAGCCTACATTATGCAGTTACTTAGTAGCTTCAGAGCATTAACAGCCTTTTGCTTATTAGCCCTAAGATTAAACTCAGAATCAATGGATTAATTATAGCTAACCATGCTGCAGGAGAGCAGTTTAGCAGCTCGAGGGGACAAACAGCATTAGAAACGGATTGGAAGAGTATCTGGGAGTTACAATCTAGGCTAAAGTACTTTTACAGTTCTATGATTTGACTGTAAAAGAGCTGATCTGAATACTTCCCCTAGCCCCTGTCCTTACATTTGTCTTTCCTACCTGGATGGTTTCTTCCAATCTGCAGTATTCCAGAACCTTAAGTGTCTCCAAAACCTGGCCTGGGCTGTACTGACACAACAGCTCAATGAACTGCTCAGTGATGCTGGGTGATAAGTGTATCAGTTCTTGGTTAATACCTTCTCTGTAATACAAAAGCCACAGGAGACTCAAGTGAAATTCTAGCTCAGAAATCTGGCTGCAAAGAATAATATCTCATTCAATCATCTGTTGTCTTTTTCTCCCTAATACAGATGCAATAAATCTGTTTTTAAGAGAAAAATTATACTTTTCTACTAGTTACTGGTGCTGGAGGTCTGTTTGTAGGTATTTCAGTTGTTCACAGCATATTCTATTGATGCTTCAGTATAAATTAAACAATCAGAGACCCCTTTGAAGAAAGATACCAGCACAAACACATCTTCAGCAATTCTGTGGCAAAGGGTGCAAAGAACTCACCTAAATTCTTCTGGCACCTAGTATTCATGACTTGATGAGCAAATTGATGTTTTCCTTAATCATTTCACTCAAGAAATGCAGAGAAGAGAGAATGGAAAGAAAGCTGGACATTCATAATGTTAAAAACTAAGCAACAGCCTTGAGACTTGCAGGTCCTGCAATATGATTATGGTCATCTTCAATATAACCATGCCAAGCATCTCCCCTGCCAGACTCTACATGCTCTTTCCTAAAAGGAAGAGACAACCACTGGTTTCTCACAAAACCTAGCACAAGTGACCCTTGCAAGTGTCATGGAGAGCTGGTCAGGGAGAAGAGCCATCAGAACAGAACCTAGAAGTTCAGCTATCTGATAATATACTTAAAGACCCAGAACACTGTGTTGCTAAGGAAGCTAATATTGTTGGTAAAATACACAAACACATACTGCAAACAGATATGCTTCACTGCGCTGTTTTTTTACAGGAAAAAACCAATAAGAGTTTAAAATGGAAATGTAGCAAAAGCTGTGAATAATGTTCTAAGTAATACCACATTCTCCCATTTTCTGTGGCTGCTTGTAAGATACAAACACACGAACATTTGGTTTTAATTTCCCCAAGCAATTCCTGTTAACCCTGTTTCCTCCCTTCCCCCTCTTTTAAAATAAATCTCTAGCTAAATTAAATGGGCCAAATTAATCCCAAATGCAATTCCACCAACCAGGATAGTTACGCTAGGATGATGAGTCTTGTCCACATATGATCAAGCAATCATTCATTTGTGGTTGAGACATTAAAAGCTCATTTACTGCTCTAAGAATTTTGCTCAAAAAAAGCATATAAGCACTTCAATTGAAAGCATATAAGCATAAAAAAAAAAGCATATAAGCACTTCAATTAAGAGACAGATGTTTTCAGGAGAATCTCATCACTATTTTATGTACAGATATACTAAAACCTATAGGTTTATGTGCAGATTAGGTCATGCATAGCAAGATTTCTCCCTCCTTCCGTATCTCTCCCAGGATACAGTTCAGTTCATTTCAGTAGGTCTTAGACAATCTCAAAGCACTGAAAACAGACCACAGGCCCTCAAGTATTATAAAAACCCCACAACCCTCCAGCAGTGTAGCATCTCTACAAAACACTTATTAGCAACATAGTTTAATAATAATAGGTTAAACCTTAGGCTTCCAGACCTTCCAATCTACAGCCAGTCACTGCCACATGTGAATCCAAAATATTTAGTAGTATTTTGTTAATTTTTCTGTACAACTGTCCAACTTATCTGTTGCTTATTGAGTATTCTGACATCTAAAACTCAGTCGGTATATGGTTGACCTCCATTACTTGTGGTGCTGAACAAAGAATGGCTGGAGTCTGAAGGGACCTTAAATCTCATCTAGCTCTAACCCCTCTGCCATGGGAAGGGACAACTTCCACTAGAGCAGG
Source organism: Bolborhynchus lineola (assembly GCA_025448015.1). Taxonomy (NCBI): domain Eukaryota; kingdom Metazoa; phylum Chordata; class Aves; order Psittaciformes; family Psittacidae; genus Bolborhynchus; species Bolborhynchus lineola. Next base: position 1,463 of record JAOEHX010045131.1, on the reverse strand, counting down.
TTGCACAAAGCCCCATCTAACCTGGCCTTACCATATCTTACTGCAGTGCAGAGAATTAGTTGATTTTGGAACTCAGAGTGAAAAAGGAACTTTCCTAAGACACACATGGCCCAACAAGCCAAACCACGTGGCCTCATGAACCTTGTGGGGAAAAGTGGAGATCTTCTGGAAGATCAGATACAGAAAATTGCTTCTCATTGCTAGTTTAAATGTGCATGTGCTGCTTTTGATTAGAAAATAACTACAGGAGAAATGGCTGTATTTAGCTCTAATTGTGGTAGAGTTAAATTAGATACATTTATTGCTCAGAGATTACAGAAGGCACTCTATGCATAAGATTAAAATCCAGGTTAATTACTACCTTCACTGGGTCTCACTTGCTGCAAGTGGTATCACAGCATAAACAAAGTCCTACTTTACATCCAGTTAAGGGATCGTTTCTGCTTAACTATTCAAATTTTAAAAATTATTCTGTTACTAAATCATCTCATTTCTCTTCTATAAAACCCAAATAACATATTTACTTGGCAAAATTCTGATTTTATTTTGTGTTGTAAGAAAACAGGTCTGGAAGTTAACACCTTCCATACAAACATGGGTGTGAAACTCGAGAAGTAACAAAATAATGTGTCCTTTTTTCTAATTAAGACCCTAGCAAAATCCCAGAAGTGGTTAATTCCAGGTTCTATCTTCCAAAGCACCTTTATATTTCAACAAGAACTGAAACATTGACATTTGAATTTAGACAGTATTACCTTTTCCTGCTGTTAATCTTCCTTATAAAGCACAATTAATTTGTAGCTAACTGACAAAACAAGACCTCTCCTTTAACTGCATTAAGAACTGCTTGAAAGCAATTGGAGCTGATAGAAATGTCTTACAAAATACACAAATAAAATCAAGGTCTTGTAGCATTTGAAACTCATTCAACAGAAAGAGAACACTCAGTGCTGAAATACGGAAAAGAACAGGAGCAGATGGAGCAAGCATGTAGTTAAAGAGAAGTTTGCAGTGAAATATGGCCGCAATTCTAAAATAAGATAGAAATGAAAAATGCCAATAGACCAAAATGCTTTTCTATTTATGATAAACTTGGGTCCCTTGGTCAAGTAATCAAATAGGTGGATTGAGAACAGAAACTCTGAGGAAAGAAATGGTAGTTTCAGTCACAGGGAACCATTTCACAGCCTTCTCAAAGAAGTTCTTACAGTAATGCCCAAACTCCCACCAGTGTGGGGGATGTGTCACATTGCATGAATTGGAACCCACACCACTTCCCAGTTAGGAAGCCAGCAAGGGCTCTGCTAAAGGTTACTCCCCAGAACACTGTTATTTCTGGGCTATCCTACTTGACTTGGGGCAGTTAGAAGAACAAGTCACCTTTTCTAAGCCCTATATCTTGGCTGTAGGCTGTCTACTGGTATACCATTTCAAAGGAATTTATTTTAACTCACATTTTCAAG
>JAOEHX010045130.1:13267-26582 GCA_025448015.1 Bolborhynchus lineola | reverse complement strand
ACCACTCAGCTTTGCACAGTCCTCAATGCAGCTCTCTGTACAAAAAGAAACAGAGCAAGACAGAAAGTCAAAGAAAGAAAAAAAAAAAAAGACCTGCATAGAAAAACCATAAAATAACATTAAACTTGATTTATTTTCTGTATTTGCCGGTATATTCTGTGCTTAATTCTGCTTTTATCACAGCTGTTTTCCTCCTTTCCACCAACCCCAGTCCAGTGGCACAGCTTCCTCAAAGTTTTGTCTGTGTTTGCTGGATGAGCAAAGCCTCTTCATTTCACACATCATTTAGAGCTCGCTGCTGTGATTTCAGAAAGTCAGTGAGCTTTTACCAAGCTAACAAGTGAGATAAACATTTTGTGTGTCTGCTAATTCTTAAAGTTCTGCAGATTTTCTGACAGTAGGTACCCTGAGCAGTCAGGGAAATTCAGTGGTTTCAATTCGATTTGCACCACACGGCAGACAAGTTTGCCCAGAAGTTAGTAAATAAATCAGGAAGAAAGGGAGGGAAATAACAGACTCTTCAAAGACGTATCGTATTCCTATAATGCAAACCTAATTCCTCTCAGCTTTCAGTGCATTTTACGTGCCTCACTAAATTTATTCACTTACTCTTTATTTGAACCAATAGATGAAACAGTTTCTTTCCCTCTTTACTGTCAGTGAGACAGACCTAGCCATTTTCTCCTGGCATAAGAGAATAACTATTCACTCAGGGACAAATACTGGATAATGCATCCAGCTGCCCAGTGTGTCCCAGTCAAGCTTATATTTTCAAGATCACTGGACATGAAAGACGTGAGAAACTGGATGTCTGATCTGTACATGTGGAATTTTACCTGATATTCACCAAATTCATTGGCAAACCTTCTACTTACTGTAAAGTTTTAGAACTGGAGCCCTGTATGTGCATATGTAAACTGGGCAACTATGTGTGCAAATAACAATACAATTTACAAAGGTAAATTACAGATGCAAGTTAGGTGTGGTTTTACGTATGGCCGGGTGTATGTCCAAAGCTTTTAAAAGCATGGTTCTATTTGAACAAAGAGAAACAGAAAAGGCACAACTAAACAAAAATGTGTGAATCTTTCCAGAGGGAATTTTTCATGTGAGAACACCTGAGTCCATTCTTCTGTGCAGCCAGAGATATGATCAATTACAGTCAATATATCACCTTATATTAAAACAACAGCAACAGAAGGTAAAAAAAAAAAACGCATAAACATTTTACTATCTGTTTTGTTGTGGTTTTTTTTTTTTCCCACATCACTAGTAGCACCCTGCTATGCACAGTGAGCTTTGGCACTGCAAAATGACTAATCCCTTCTGGATTCTTAGAAATTCGCCACCATCAAACCTCAAGATCAAGATTATTAAATGAAAGAATTACATGTCTTATTTATTAACAACAAGAGAAAAAAAGCAACAGTGAAACATTTCAACCTGCAGGCCAGCAACAGCAAAGGTCTTTATTGGCTACTTTCATTTAACTTCCTTTAATAGCATAATAACACATGATCACAGCTAACAGAATTGGCAATAAAATGGCTATTCATATTTAATCAGTATGGGAGAATAAGGACTAAAAAAAGGATGAGGGAAAAAATGGATGGATGCCTTCATTCTGGCATCGCAGTCCGGAGAGACTGGAAAGTGATGATTGTCTCATGTTCCCTATTTCACACAGCAATATGTTGTAAAGAGGATGGAACCAGTCACATATGTTCTGGTCCTGGCTGGGATGCGTCTGTTTTTTACGAGCATGAAAAGAATGTTTTTCCACATTAATAAGGACTTAAGGAAATACATAGCTACATCTTCCAAACCAAACAAGAGAAAGCCGGAGTGAACAAGATGAAGCGAAGTTATGCTTAAGGCAAAACCTAAAAAAAATGGAAGTGAGAGGCCCCCCTGCTAAACTTTATCCTTGCATCCCCTTTGCCCAAGCAGTGCTCAGAGAAATACTCATATTGCTGAGGGAAATCTCTTGTATATACACCCTGAGGAAACTAAAGATCTAATTTAGGAAAATATTTAAAATCTCAGACCTTACATGTAAGCTGAAATTTAAGCATGTGCTTAAATGTTTTCCTGAAAGACACTCTAGTTGTGTAACCAGTTTATTTCAGCTGTCATCAACCCTAAATAGTTAAAAATTGAACCATCAGCATTTTAGTTATATCACATCAGAGCTAATTTTTAAGTTTGTCTTTTGAAGGATGCTGACTGCTGTATCTAAAGCATCCAAGGTCTTTTTCTTTTGGAGAGAAGAAATGTAGCAGATCAGGCAGAAATGCACAGGGGTCTCTGAATATTTTTGCTATAGATTGCTGTGCAAAACCAATTATTTCCTAAATTTAAAAAAAAAAACATGCAAAGCAGGATATTTCAAACAGGAAAATAAGTAACACTGGTTTTGAGAGAAATAATCATGTTATTGTGGAATACTAATCCAAGTAAGCTTCTTTATATTCCAAAATATTGTTTTATATGTGGCATTTTGTATTCTTTTTGGTGTGTCTTTTAAAAGGGACCCAGTATTTAGGAACTGAACTATTAGACCTCAGCAAGGCTGTTATCTCAGAAAGAGAAGGACTCATTGCAAGCACTTGAGAAAGACAACAAAACAGTGAAGTGAAAAATGCCTCCAGTGCCAAAGATATTTTTAAGATATCGTTGAACAATGTTAGCAAAATTAACACTTGCAAGGAAGTAGAAAAGGAGCAAGAAGCAGGGCTCAGGCAAATGCTAAGTGGGGAGGTTTTCATATTCCTGTTCAGAGAGGCAAAACAGTCTCTTGGGTAGAGCTCTCCTGGGATTCTGGAGGCAGAAGCTCTCTTCCCAGCCATCACTCTCTGAATCCCCAGGTGACCCTTCACATTCAAAGCCAAGATGCTCCCTGATCTGCAGAACAAAAGCCAGGAACTTTGTAGAGCACTCTGAGATATGCCATTACAAAATTCTGTGTCAGGAACAGGAATTCCAAAATCTGAAATTAGTTGTATAGGAGGGTATCACATAAAGCAGATCAGACATTTCTACCACAAGATTTTCTTTTGACATCTGTTTAAAATTTCAGTGAGCAGTAATAAGTTGCCGAGCTTTGTCTCCATTACAGCCTGGAACCAGCAGGAAGCTCTAGTGCTGAAATACTGCCTCTAATTTTTCATTTTACCTTATACCAAATTACCCATATTTCATTTGTTCTAAAGGCCAATATAATAATATTTTTAAATTACATTTATATGAAACCTTTTCCCACCAAATTCTTTTTAAAGTATTCACAAGTCACACCACGTTACATCATTGGGAGGCAAATAACTGCAATGCCCACTAAAAGGGTCTGCACTAGTTCAAGAGAAGCAGCTTGCCCATATCCCCCAAAGTGGTTTCCAAATCCCTCATATCTCCAGTGAAAGTGTGCAGTGACACATGGAAAAGCTCTGTGTCTTTAGGAAAAACATCCAAAGAATTAAGAAAGTCATTGTGGGTAATATTGGGGTTGCAACTGTTAATAGCAGGTAAGAAATAAATTACAGAGGCCTTCATTTCCACCATGCAGCTGCAGCTCTCATCAGTGGAAGCCTTCCACATACCTCGAGGACAGACTGATGCAAAACATCACACCTTCAAGAGCAGAGAAGCTGTTACTGGGCTTCTGGTATCCCAGCTGGGCACTTGTGAAAGTGCTACCCGTAACAACATATCTGCCAATGCAATCGCTTCGTGCAAAATGTACAGGTTAATTTTCCTCCCTCTTACTGGGATCAACAGTGGGTAACTTCTGAGAGTTCATAGTGGGGCAGAGAGAGAGAAATAGCAAGTTCAAATTGCAGAAGAAACACTGTATTTTACTTCTTAATGTGAATGTGACCTAAATGGCGATTCTCAGCTTTAGTGGAAAAGGTATTTTAAAGCTTGCCTACAAAAACAGTCTAGTTGCCTCCTTCTCCCTCATATCTTTCCAGCTGCACTGAAGTTACGTGGATTAGAACAAAGGTACCACATATTTCTGGATTGAAAATTAATGCGGTCCCTGTCTTACACATTAATTGCCAGGAATGGGATCAGAAAGAAATACTGAGGTGAAGTCTAGATATAAGAGTGCTTACAGTAAATTTTCCTCAGCTCTTTTGGTTCCATACATAGGATTAATTGTCCCTATAACTCTTGGCTTAATATCTCAGCCAAGCCTATAGCAGTGTCATAGGTTTACAGGCTGCTGCTTCAGTTTCTACTCTTCTTTACCACTCATTAGACTTTGGGGCTCTAAAATGGCCTTTGTTCCTGCCAGTAACATCCTCCCATCATCCAGATTGAGGATTCATGCACTTCCTTTAGTGTAATGTGACTTTTTATATCCAAGATAATCTTCTGACACTTGTGCACACCTGCTGTAAAGGGGAAGAGTTATTTTCCAACGTCTCTGTTCAATTATTAGTGTCATCGTCAATGAACTAGTCTGATTTAATTGCAGAATTTGTCTCTGTTGTACTATGGACAAAAAGAAACACAATAGAGCATCAATTTAAATAGCAAAACTAATGTTCACAGCAATATAAAAAATGTTGCAAAGCTGAAGGTGCTTTTTCAATTTTGTTCCATCCAATGAGGTGATTCTTCTGAGAAGACCATTAGACTCATAAACGTGATGCATAGAGGAACAAATATGAGCATTCACACATTCATAAACGAATGGCACACCTCTGAATTACAACGCAGCAAGTAACTTCACATCCTAGGAATATGCTTGAAAGACAGTATTAGCTGTTCAGCCATGGTGGATCAATGTTTATATCAAGCGATTTGGCAGAATCAAAAGTGATATCTCTCTGGGAAGTGGTACAATTTACATTTAGGGTAGCAGCGTGGAGAGGTTAAAACAATGTTCTCTTTGATTGCAGTGTACTTGTCTTTCACCTTGAACTGAAAAAAACACCATTTATGCTTCTTTCTTTTTCCTATTTTTCCTTTTTTTTTTCTTCCCCTCAAATGCAGCTGCCACACGTGGGGACTAGATTTATTGTGACTCCAGCCTGATTTTTCAACACTGGTCAATTCAAGTCTCTGATGCCTTCAACAGCAGCTGTCAAGGAGCAAATTTAGACTTTTACAGAACAAGAAAGTTGGACACACAATACGATTGACAAATCCCATATTGCCCCATGTCTTGGTAGATAGCCTGGACAATGTTCTACTTTTACAGACACACACTCATTTTTCAGCCCTCTCCAAATAAGAAACCATGAAGACTAAAGAACATACTAAACTGAGCACAGAGAAAGGCTTCTGAAAACACTGCCTTAACTCTTCAGTGCTCCTTTTGTTAGTAAAATGGCCATAATCCTCGCATCATATTATCTAATTTTATGTAATTCCCCTCTCTACAATATCCTGTAAGACCCAGGGATGACAAGGCCTATAAAACTATATTGTTACCTATTTTTCCTATTAATGGAGCACCACTTCTGTTTGTTTCCTGTCAGGAACCCTGCTGTACAATGATATGCATAATGCATTTCTATAGCATGCTGCTGAGCAGCTGTCTTCCACTGGCTCAGTCTTACTTTGTTGGGCACAACTTGCCAGAAACCACCAAGACCATCCATACAAACAACCAGAAATTAAGGCTCCATAGGGGAGCACATGGCTGCCTTACAGCAGGGAAATAAGAAGCAGACCTAGGGCATCCCAGGAACTGATCATATTTTATGTCAGTTTAGTTGGCTACCCTCACAGCAGCTTTCCTACACTTCCTATTCTTGAATTTCCATCCAGTAAAAGGGCTCCCATAGCTGAGGTACAAGGCCCTTGACACATCCTGTTAGCACTGTATCACAAAACCTTCAGAAGCACCACTGGGTGTCTTCTTCTTCCACCACCACCAAAGCAGCGATGGTGTCACTTTCACATGCATCAGCAGCCGAGGTTAAGTGTTATATCTGTTTAATATCTCAGGTACTTTCTGTCCAAGACTCTCCTCTGGTGTCAGGGAATGAACTAACTGCTCGCTTGTGTCTCCAATGCGTGTAAATTAGCATTTACATGATATAATTCCCCATCTGCACACACATTAAAGAGATACGTATTTCAAAGCCACTCTTCCAGGATATATATTGGTTCATACCACACAAAGTCATTGCCTCTCAGGGCAAGGGGATTTGATTTACACATGACCCTACAGTGCACAGAGAGATGTCAAGCTGCCATGAGCAATGATACTGCCTGAAACCTCCCTGGATGTGGAGGAATGGTGCTGGCAGCTTCCTCAGAGCCTTGCACCCACAGCCTGCTGCTGGAGAGGAGTGCAGTACAAGGTCACAGCAACATATCCCTTTCAGGGGAATCCCTGCTACTGCCTTAAGGGAAATGTCTCTCTGCTCCTCCATCTATGCAGTCTACCCCTTTCTGTAAGACAAGGAGTTTCCTGAACTTTGCTTTCCTGACACAGCAACATGAGTTGCTGTATAGGTCAGTCGCCACATGTCCCCCTCTGAGAAGAGAGGTTCAATAGCCTTCTCCTGACATCTTCTTTAACAAGCAGTCTGACAAGTTGTGCAGCTTCCAGTCATTTTATTGCTAGGAGCCGGGTAAAAGCTAGTGGAAGATGGTGGGCGTAACACTTCATCCTTTCACTCAGAATAAATTCAGAGAAGCCATTAAGGTTCTTTATGAAGCCAGATGTTTGAAACACTAATGATCTCCACCCCAAACATAACTACATGCCATCTCCCAAAACAAAGACACATGTGGACAGAGAGGTTTCACAGGCAATTATGTTGTGAGGGATTGTGCGCGACAGAAACGGCAAGATCAGAAAAGCTGAGGAAGAAGACAAAAAAAGACCTTGTCACTATTCTGACAAAACAGGAAAGAATAAGCATCTGGATGAGCAGGGGCTGGGGCAGAGAGACCTAACCCTGTGTGTAAAGAGATTATCTCCTCCCTGAACCCCCCACGGGTTCAAGGGAGCAGTTCCTCGTGCATTCTTTGTCATAATATAAGGTTTCATCAAGACCATCTGATTGCCTCATCCATCTCTTCTCCTAACAAAAGAGCAGCAGTACCCTGAACTTTTGCTAATTTCTCAGGTCAGATATATGTAACATCTAACCTAAAGAACTTTTAGCATCAGCACTCACACACACCATCTAATGAATGAATTAAACTCAGATGGTAGTTTGGGGGGTTGGGGATTTTTAACCACTGCACAAGCAGTGCAAACTTCCACTGTCTACCCAGCCCTGCACACAGAGCTCAGAGGGAAAAAAAACACCTGCCCCTGGAGGACACTGAAGTCCAACATGGAAACCTGTTAAAGGTTTCATGATGCCAGTTAATTTGCAGCCATGGTACTATTTTGCATTTCCTTCCAGAAAACCAGTGTGTACCTAAGGGCTATTCAAATGTAATGACCATAGTCAGCAATAAGCAAATGGTTACCGTTTAATTCACAGATATTCGTAACAGTCACATACAATATTTTAAGGGGAAAATGTGGAGGAAAGGGGAGAAAGGGAACTGTCATTCTGCAAACATATACTGTATAGTCTTCATTAACTAGTTGTTCTTATTTGCAGTACTTTTTTTAGCCATAGGATAGACCCACTGAGATTCAAAGCCATCATATGACCAGTTTCATTTTTCCTCTTCTTACAGCTCAAATGAGTACAGTCTTAAGAAAGCAGTGCTTTGGCCACTTGTACTGATAACAAAAGGGAGAGCATCTCCCATCCTTTGAGTGAACCACAGACAACAACTGTTGCCCACCCTTCCCCCCATCTCACTGTACTAAAGCAGTCAGCTTGCAAAATATCTCTTCTTCAGCTGCCCCAAAGGACCGTGTCATTCCCAGTCCCCTCCTCCCTACATTAACCATCATGCTTGGCCTTTCTGCCCCTCTTCTACTTCCTCCAAACAGCTCTTAGGAAGAGACAGAAGACTTCGCTCTCCTCCATTGATCGTGACAGCAATGTCCTCAATCTCTGACTCCACTCAGGAATAAACCTATAACCCTTTGCCATTTTCCTCAGCTTTTAACTAAAGCTTCCCCTTCCCAAGCACTGTTCCCACATGCACCCTGCAGTTGTGTTTGTGCGTCTCCTCACTCTGCTCACTGTTTCCTTTCCCTGACTTTCCCAGCTGCAGTGGCTTAAAAAGGGAGTATGAGATTTTGTCTGCAATTGATTTTAATTCTTTCCCTCATGCTGCCCTTGCAGGTACTAGTTTGCCAGCCCAGCTGTGGCACTGAGCTCAATCAGTTCTCCCTCATGCACAGCCTTCCCTCAACAAGCTTTGACTCATCAGAGAAGGACAAATGCACATGTACTTTCATATTCATTTCTTTGCATGCTCCAGAGTTTTCTTACAGTAAATACCTGCTTTTTCTGTTGTTGTTTTTAAGGTAATGGTTTCCTCCACAGCCCTGAAAGCACGAATACCACAGCACTTGGCCTACTGCAGGCAACCCAGAGAGTAGCTCCAAAATGAAAGTGAAACAGATGAAAGCAGCTGAAGTGTTCAAGTAAAATGAACACAAAATACTTGAGAGAACAAAAAGCGATGTTAGTGTGGAAGCTGACAGATTTTTGAATACTCTTTTTGTAATAAGGCCGTAATGTGCTGTTTTAAGGGCTGAATGGGAGAAAGAAATACGAAATTCCCCTTCCCCTCACCAACTTTCTAGAAGAGTCACAATGATCATAGAATCACAGAATGGTTTCGGTTGGAAAGGACCTTAAGATCATCTAGTTCCAACACCCTTCCATGGGCAGGGACACCACACACTAGACCATGTCACCCAAGACTCCGTTCAACCTGGCCTTGAACGCTGCCAGGGATGGAACATTTACAGCTTCCTTGCACAGCCTGTTCCAGTGCCTCACCACCCCCAGAGCAAAGAATTTCTTGATGCACACTGCTTCTGGTTTGGACAGGTATCTCATGTTTAATATTCCCCAAGCCCTCCTGTCTATCAAGTCACCTAATGGGTGAGAAGGCCATAGTGCTATACCTCCCCTGGTAAAACACCCAGCATGATCATCTGCAAGATCAAGCCCAGTCACTGTTTATTATTGGAGCCTCTCATTTTGTGACCCCCAGCCAGATTCTAACTTTAAGATCCTTTCACACACTAGTAGCTTCCTGCAAAGCAAAGCATCAGGAGAGAGGCTACAAGTTATGCCACACATCTCAGAGGAGGGGGATACAGTGAACACAACAAAAATGTTGGTGGTATGTATCATAGCTGATACATGAGATTTTACAGTGAAATTTAAATTATAACAGCTAGATCTTTTCCAGATAACATTTTCAGTAACACTGAAACTGCACCAAGACCACAAAAATGTAAGCTATAGGATAAAAACCCCTGCCATTTTGAAATTAAAAAATAAATCTTGATTACATGAGCATTACCCATGACAGAAGGAAATGGAGGCTAATACAGGGCAAGAACTACATCCATGAAGTTCTGTTCTCACCCACAGTGACTATAGGTGCAGAGCCCTGGAGCACTTGTCTGTCAGGGACTAACCTGCGAGAGAGCAAGAACCAGGAAAGGTGCTCAGGAAAGGGGTCCTGCAGTCCTCTGTGAAGCTAGAACTAAGAGGAACAAATAGCAGGACAAAGCCTGCACAGCAAAACTACATGGGAGCAGCTGAAGGATGCCATTAAAAAACTATGGACAGATGCACAGATGTCCAAAACCCACTGTATGTTCTAAAATCTGATGCACAAAGGAAAATAAAGTCAAATGTCTGGTGCTCCATCCCTGGCTGTGTTCAAGGCCAGGTTGGACACAGCCTTGGGTGATATGGTTTAGTGGGAGGTGTCCCTGCCCATGGTGGGGGGGGGTTGGAACTAAATGACCTTAAGGTCCTTTCCAACCCTAACTATTCTATGATTCTATGATTATATGAGTGGAATAGCATAGAAATTGCTTTCCAAAACACAAATGGGACCAGTGGAGTGGTGCTGATCCTGCTTTGTGAAGAATGTACTCTCTGTAACTGGATGTAGAAATTCTCTAGTAAAAACCTTTATACTGCAGGAACTGATGATTCCACCAGAAAATGCTGGTATGATGATCCATCATGTCCCAGACCAGTCCAAGACCTGGACTTTCAGAAGTAAATCAAGGACACAGTTTTAGTATGGCTCTGATACTGACATCACACACAGCTTTACAAGTCACTCAGTGCTCTTATTTATTGTTAAAATAAGGAGAGATCATAGGAGTTCATGGTGCTCAGTGTGTGGCACAATGGGGTATACGCATTCTTTCAGCGAAAACAGTGATGTCTCCAAATAATAAATAAGAACAAGCAAATAATTTTGCTATTCTATCTATTTATCTTGTCCTACAAAGGTGATCTTATGGAGTGATCCTGCCAGACACTTAGAGATCACCATTATTAATGTGATGTACTGTACTCAGCAATTTGTCCAAAGACTCTTAAGAACCTTAAAAGCTTTTAAAAGGGAAACAGACTTTAAGCCTTGTTATATAGCAACTGTACTCATCTTTCTTTATTCCTTATATCTTACTATTTGAGAGAGAAAAAATAAGAGATACTTTGGGGGAGAGACAGCAAAAATAACAATTTGCAAAACTTCTTGTTGAAATGTATTTAAATCACAGATGCTGACATTTTACTGAAACTACTCTTTTGCAGTAGAGGGAATGTAGAAGAAAGGAGGGCTGACCCTTCCTGTCTTGAATGATAAATATTAAATCTGCTTGAACTCTAGTAATTTACATAAGTTGAAGCAACAAACAGAAAGGGCTGGCTGAACCAAAAAGAACTGGAATATTTCTCAGTGCTCTGGGAGCCCTTTCTCATTTCAGTGTGGCTCTGTGTCCTTGGCTATATTTTCTAGCTTTCTGAAGATGAAATACTGAAGCTATTCAGCATTTTGCTATGGTTGCAGAAGAACATGGAAGGGAGGCAGGTGAAATTACAGGAGCAGAGATGCCTTCTGTTATTATGCCTAAGTCCTACTGTCATTCACTCCAATTTCAAAGAGCAGCATTTGTAGTTAAAAGGAAAACTCACTCCAGCACTTAAAACCAATCACAAATAAACAGAAAAACATTTATGGGAAACACATTGTCTTCATCACAGGAGCAATTGCCAGCCTTAACAGCAAACAGGGAACACTGATAGGTGACCCCTCAAACAAGTGGCCATAAACCTTTCATCTGCTAAAACCAGTAATGACTTCCTGAATATGAATTAATTCTATTGCATGAAACTGAATTCCAAGTTTACCACTGCCTAAGAATGAAAAAAGAATGAGTCCTTGGCATGTTTACCTATGAAGAAACTTCTCTAACTATGAAGAATCACACAGCGAAATTATAATTATTAAAGCAAAGGACCCAGTGAGATGTGCAGCAGTTGTCATTCCCACAGCAGTAATTTACTACAGGGCACTTAAGAGGGTCAGCATGTCCCTTGGGATTGGTCTCTGAATTAGGACACATAACATCCTGACATCTTCTGCTAAATGGTTTCCAGGCAATTGGAGCACAGGGATATTGTGTGCTAGGGAGAGAGCTGGTATGGGAGTATCAACTTGGTATTCCTCAGCTGTGAACTTGAAGGACTGGAATAGCAGTTGGTGGCTGGCAGGGTGAAGGAGAATGTGGTTACCCCATCGTTATCCAAACTCTTCATTATCATTCTACATTCACAGTGTGCCATATAGCTCCTGCCTGTCTGCAAACACCAGTCTTACTTATGACACAACATAGAGCCCCTGCAGGAAGTGAGGTACTCTGGCCCTCAGTGGTTCACGCAAAATGAATGAGGCAGGAGCCCAGCTCTAACACCTCCCCAAAATATGTGACAATCTAATTAGATTTCATTGTGACTATACAAGCGAGGAAACAGAACTGAGTAGGCAAGCTCAATTTTGTCATTTCCTTAGCCTTGAAGTGTTTGCAGTTCGATAGTCTTGTCATGTAGGGTTTTTAATAGAATTTTGTTCATTCTTTTTAGAAAATAAATTAAGTGATGAACTTCTATATGGTTCAGCTTATGCTAGGCCAGCACACTAGACCAAGGCAAAATCCTGCGCAACCCACTGGGCAAATTCACTGCTTCTTCCACAACTATTGGAGGAGCTCACCTTTTTTCCTCAGTGTCTTACTGGTCAAAGAGAGAGAGATTTCCTAAGCTAGAAATGTGAGCATCGTACCAGTGTAGTTTGGTACCTTGAAAGCAGAATCTGAGTACACAGAAAATGCCCTGTGAGCACCAGTCCATAACACTTACTTGCACCAGAAGAACAGAGAGATACCTCAGAACCAAACACCAATCCATGCTCACAGTCAGAAGTGTAATTTTTTAAGAAATCTTTGTTCTTGTACCTATCTCATCTTACACTCTCCAATTAAAAAATTGCTTCTGGGCTTGATATCAAATGCTTAAAACTGCAGCCAGAAACATAAGCACTCAAAATAACCCCCTTAGAATGGAAACTCTTATACATCTTTCATACTGCTATGCCTGGAGTACTCTGCCAATATGATGCCTAAAAACAGTGAGTGAAACTCAGGGTGGGAGTGAAGGGAAGGGGAATTAGACCAAAAAGGAATGAAAGGGAATCCCACAGGGAGCCGGGAGAAAAGCTCCAGACATTCTGGCAGTTCTAAGAGTTTGTTCCAGGTGGCAAAATAGACACTCACTCGAGGGGGACTTTTGATGAAAAAGTGCTGGGGGCTCCAGGGCACGGACCTTAGGAGACTCTCCGAGTCTCTGCTGTATTGTCTGCCATGGCATATGATTAGCTTCCTGCGCTGTAGCACATTGTAAAGCACTTTATAAAGCAATGAATTACACAGCTGAAGTGGAGTAACCACATGCAAGCAAATACAACACCATTATGCTCTCAGCAACATCCCCCACACAGCCACGAACATTTGCATTAGTGCCAATTAATCTGAGGTGGTACAAACCCAGCGAGGCATAGGATTTGTTCTTTGGTGTGAAGGAGGAAGGGAGGGGAGAAAAATATCCTTTTGTCTTCAGAGAGGAAACATCTGTAGGAGTTTTCAAGGGCTTCGGTGACTTTGTTTAGCGTGGCGCGGGGGAGCGTGCTATTGAGTACTTTGATCTCACCAGCAGGTGACACTGCAGCAAGTGGGAGTAGCTATAAAAAGTTCGCAGCGTTCTAGGGACGAGTCGCACAACCGGCACGCAAATGTGTTGTACGCGTGTGAGTCACAGTTGCCGAGAAGTGGGAACACGCAGCACAGGCTAGTCTTTTAGTTTCAGCTTCTCCTTGTGTACGAATGTCTCCCTTGTCC
>JAOEHX010045130.1:0-13257 GCA_025448015.1 Bolborhynchus lineola | reverse complement strand
ACGTGGAGATGCATATGACTAAACCAACGCCAGGGAAAACTGTTTGAACACCCTTAGCTCTCGCTGAAGTCAGCAGGAAAGCCATATCCTTTCACGTCAGTGCTGAGCACCAAGAGGAGCCTACCAAGCACTAAATGGGGGGGTTGCTTCTCCAGCTTCACGTTTCAAACAGCCATTCTCCACAAGAAAATTATGATGGCATTTGTGAAACTTGAGTTCTCCTGTGATGTGTTTATTTAACTCTGTGTTAATACAAAAGAAAGCAGATTAAATACTTGAGAATTAATGACAGATTTAACTCCCTTACCTCTCTGTTGTGGCTGGAATTACCAAGAGGACTGACCCTACATAACCCTGAGCTCTAGGATGTGTGTCACTGGGGACTCAGGAAGATCAAGCTACTTCTGTATGAAGCAACAATACCACTGAAGAGAAATCTTCCTGCAGGTGGGCATCCTATGCACAAAAATTTGCATGTGCTAACTTACCAATCAAGGTTTGCTCTACAGATGCTGGTGAGATCCACGGCTACTGTATACTGCTACAGGCAGAGTGAAGGGGCTCTTGTTTTTCCACTCTGTAGTCCCTCAGGTGCAAAGAGGATATAGGCAGAGCTGCCAAGTTCTGTTCAGCTCCCTATGTGACATGTTGATTTTGTAAATGGGTTAATGGACCAATTTACCACTTCCTAGGAAATTTGCATGAAGCCCTCAGTTGTATTTCCCAGTCAAGGCATCCTGCTCCAAACAGCAGCAAGGATTTGTTCTCAAAACCTTGCTGCTGCACATAAGAAAAACGGAAGGCAGGAGTCCTTCTGAGAGAATCTCAAGAGAATCTGAACACTGTTTGCAAGAGATGATGTGAGGCTGCGGGGCACTGGCAGGCACAGGCGGGTACCCATGTACGGTTTACTGCCAGAAGCATTTGTAGCAGCTTGCACTGTCAGACCTGCCAATGCATGGCTGCTCTACTCCAGGTGTGTTTAGTACAGAGAGAGTACCTAGTGCTGATACCTGGCACAGTGTGGCCAAAGTCAATACCTGTAATCTTCTTCATGTGAATGTGTTAACAAACAGTTGGAACATGTCAGCTCATGACAGAGGTGCCAAAAACGGAGCTCTGGGCAAGAAGCATGGTCACAGGCAGTTCCAAATGCCTCCAAAGGGCTGAATGAAGCACAAGAATTCAAGGCTCAAAAAGCGTTTACAAAATGCTTCTACTTAAGGCAGCAAACCAAAGGGCATGAATAGCCTTCCCATAACATTTTACACACATCTCTGTATGTATTTTTTTTTTCACAATTGTCTGAACTAGAATGCTGTAGAGCATCAAAAGGGTGCTCTCTTTGGAGAGCCAGAAGCAGTTTTAATTCTCATCACTTGAACAGAATAACAGAATACAGTTGCAGCACTGCACCCCTCCCCATATCCACTGGAAGTGCCCATGGTTTTACATGCATGCTTTCGCATCTTTTCACTGTCAGAGCAAAATGACAAGGATGGAGAAACTCAAAGCTGAATTTGCAATGAAAGCAAACACCTAGCATAAACTACTTGAGAAGCCACATTTTTTCATCAGTTTTTTTGACTGGGAGCTCTTGGAGACATTATTTTTCAGGACCACATGTTGCCTAAAATGTGACCTTTCTACTGAAGGTGTTTCCTTATCCACTATGAGATACAGCCAGGTTGGACAGGGCCTTGAGAACATGATTTAATGGGAGGTGTCCCTGACCATGGTGGGGGGTTGGAACCAGCTGATCTTAAGGTCCTTTCCAACACTAACCATTCTATGATTCTATGATACTCTGATGGACTGCAAAACTGTTCAGCTTCCACAGTGCAGATGTATCTTGCAAATCCTCATATGTACATGAAGTAGACAGATGAGTTTATATATGCCTGATATGTTACTTAACATACATTAAACTACCAGCATTTCAAAACTGCAGTGGAGATTGCCTACCTTTCAAGACCCAGAAAGAGAAAGAAAGCGGCAAACAGCAAAAGGGCCAAGCAGTTTTTCTCTTCATCATTCCCACTTCCTACGTGAAAGGCTCACTGGTAAAATTTGTTCCTAAATTGTGGGTTTTTTGGAACAACACTCTCTAGTCACACAAGCAACACTTTATTTTTCCAAGTGTAGTTATTTAGTTTCTTCACATTTGAATTTTCATGTCACTTCTCTTCCTCTCTGTATTTTTTTAAACAGTGTGAACACGTTCTGTAATTATTGCTGACAGCCCAATGTTTTATGGTGCTGAATGTCTTTTATGGCACAGTCAGACATTCATTTGGGAGACAGCTCTCTGCTTTAAGTCGCTGCCCCTTAACTATTTATCTCTGCCTCCACAACTCAGAAGTGGCAACTGTCCCTACCTGCAAACAGTTGAAGCAAAGCCTGTTCCCCTCTGTGCTGCAACAGCCTTGGAAAGCCCATAGAATTGGTTACTTCACTTCGGCTGAGGGGCACAGGGACAAATAGCTGATCAACTAGTAACTTGTTAAACAACCACAGCTGTTTCTCAAGCAAACATCCGACCATGCCCTCAGAGGCAGCACTGCGCATGCGGTGCTGGAAGTGAAGAGGTTTCTGCAGCCAGGAGATGCTGTGGGAACCATCCCACATTCTTCCCTTGCCCCAGCTGAAAGCCAACTGCTGCGCTGTGACCGCAGCTGCTCTGCACGCTCCATCTCCTAGCCTCCTCCTGGCCTTCAGTCTTTTTTCCCTGGAAGCGCCAGAAGTACCATCATGTACTTAAAGCACGGCTGAACTTTTCTAGCTGCCGTTTCACAGGAACGCAGATGATATGGCACACTTCCCAGCTGTTTTCACAGAAGACTGGCCCAGGCAAGCACAGCTTTAGATAGCCTGGGTGTGACTGATTACCTGCTACACAAGTCAGGAGGTGATTTGATTGGCTCCAGTCCCGAGTTATGTGAAGTAACACAAAACTCATCTGTCACCATGCCGTACTTACCAGGTGAACCTTCGTGAAGAAAACTTGCCTGACCTGATAATACAGCATTACCCCCAATAATTATGTTATTTAATACAAGTGCCGATTTCCCACCGGTGAATAAGAGGGATGAGGGCAATTGCATCCATGTGTGTGTCTTTGCCTGCATGTTCCCATGAAAATGTTCTCAGCCACAGCATATCCATAAGCAGCAGCCTTGAAAGGGCATCAGGAAACTATTCTGTGGGGCAGTGCTGTGCCACTCTGTGTGTTGTCAAACTATCGTGCTGACACTGCCAAATTGTTGTATCTTGAGATTCTTGAACTATAGCAAAAGAGGAGTGTGCAAGCGACAGTCCCTTCCTTTGGTGAACAGAAAAAATTAATCCCTTGCCGCTCTTTTATATTGCAACAAAAGGAACTAATACATTTCTGTGTTATCTGTTCCCTTGCTCTGCACTTCAGTGAAGTTAGTTTAGAGCAATTAGTGACTTTCCTGCACTGTCTGAAAGAGTAGGCACTTTCTAGCCCTCAATCAGCTTACTTACCAGACTTATTTTTTTAATTAATTCCCCCATTGTATTAGCACAGCAGAAGACAGGCCTAATACTCTCACCATTTGTAAGTCAGCATATGATTTTATACAATTTATACAATGCCCTGAGGAATGAAAGCATACCTGCCAAGAGTACCCTATGCAAATGCTTTGCAGGATTTTCCTTTATGACTAAGGCCAAAAAGGACCATTGTGACCATCTTACCAGTCTCACCTACCATACAGATGTGGCTTGAGTAAAGCAAGCGTTGAGCTAACAGCTCAAATGATAGAATATCCACTGCCTCCACTGCACTCTCTTAACATTTAAAAGGCATTTCTACCCCTACCCTTCAAAAATGGATAGAGTTCAGGAGCTATGTTTTATACCCTGGAAAGGCTTTGTGCAATATCATCTTTGTGTGTGATACAACAGAGGAATACATCTTTGCAATGGATTCCCCACTTTCCCCCACCTCTCATCACAATTGCCTCCAACCTTGATCTGGGAAGTGTTAAATTCAAAAGTATTATAATGGGTTTCTTTGACTCAGCACTGATAAAAGTTTCACAGTGAAGACAATATTCAGCTTTTAAGAAATTGCTCCTAAAATACAGAGATGTAAAATTATGCTGGTCTCTTTTCATCTGGCTTTGAATCATTCCAGAGGATTGTGTGGTAGAGATGACATTTTGCTTTTCAATCTGCAGGATTTTTCCATTATGTTCTATTTAAGTTTTTCATCAGTTTGCTATAGCTAGAACCAAACTGCAGAGCTTTCTCCCTTCTGAAGCAGGAAATTAATGCTTTCGTTTTATAAAATTGCCAAAGGAGATCCTAGGAAGTCCTCTCAAATATGATAAAATGCCCTAATAATATATACATTTATAACTGATATTCCATTGTGAAAATTAACATTTGGAAACAAGACCATTTTAGAAATAAAATCCAGCAAGTAGAACTCTACTACAAATCATCTTGAAAACCCTGACACCATGAAGCGCTTAGGGCAGGGACCACATGCTTCTGCTGTAGCAACTGTGTAGGTAGCATGTGGTGTATATTAGTACCACTCTCAGCTGTGCCTGGCTATTTAGGGGTATTATCACAATAAAAATCACCAGCACCATCACAAACCTTTTTAAAAGCCATAGGCTTCACAAAGGAAAAGCTAAAAAGCTCCATGGGTATTCAGTTTATTCAGCAGAACAGCTGATAACTGATCCCAAAGTCCTTATTCAGGAAAGAATCTAAATCCTAAGGGGAATTCAAGTGAGCTCCATTAGCTGAAATGCTCTTCACCAAATAACCAGTAACCCCAGAAGACTGGAGACAGATAAAAATGGTCCTTCCTAAACCTAATTTCCAAATGGAGCCGGCTTAAAATTTTCAAATGGAATTTCTATGAGGTCTTAAAATCAAAGGTGTTCTTGTCTGCATGGGGCAGCAAAATCAGATCTCCAACAAGGCAAAGAGGTGTAGCAACTTTTAAAGCATTATTATTATTTTAGTCTAAAAATCTCAGTACTGTTCAAGCCATTCTGCTTCCACTGTATGGGAATGCATTTTCAGAAATTGTGTTTTGCTGGGCTTGGTGCCTTGTCCAGAAACTAAATACCACACCAGAAGCAAGTTACAGACATTCCTTACTGTGCTGTACACAGTATATTTCTGCAATATATGGAAAGATGACAGCAACAGCACTGCAGAGCATTTAGATGCATCAGTATGGTCAGCAAGGAGGCAAAATGAGGCTACAGTTCAAACACAAAGATATTGTGGCTAAAGTAGCATGCCTCCCGCTTTACTGCTGTACCCGCTCCTGACAATTCCCAGTCAGGCAAGCAAGCTGCTGATTTCACCAGCTCCAACTGAACAGGCAAAGAGCAGTCTTTCCCCCAAAGTTGCAGGATTTAGCTAGAAAGCTGTTCTTCAGAGACTAAAGGAACTATTTCTTTTTTTCCCAGTGCATCATCTTCAAAGTGCAAATTAGTAGCAATAGTCATGTAGGCCAGTTAGAGATGGGAGAATTTCTCCAGACCTTACAAGGGTGTCAAGTGCAGTTCACAGAGAGCAAAATTAATGCCACTAGAGATGGCTAGAGTTCACCTATGAGCAATTCTCCTATGGGTGATTGCTTCTTCCATTTTGCTTTTACAGGCTTTAAGGTGCACAGGTAAAATAAGATCACAGAGTGACTGAGATGTTTTTATAAGTGTGGACAAAGAAGGCAATTTTAAGTCTTTTCTGAGGTGTGTATAATTACAAGTGCATTTCAGATGTTGTTAATATGCTCAGGTGCTTAGGGAAAGCAATCTTATATGAAAGATAACCTTTTAATAGATTGCTTTATTACAGCAGCACTCAGCTTCACCACTCTATTCAGGGTTGAGTTAGCTTCCATGTTTTCTACATGTTTATAACTTAGCTGTAAAAAAATCATTTCAACCGAATATTCATGCCAGCTCATAAAATTTCTATGCTAATTGGCAAAATACAAAACTGGTTAATCTTTTACAGATACGAACACCTACTGGCTAAGGAATTAAAGATTTTTTATATTTCTTTTTTTTTTTTCTTTTTTGGCACTCGCCTAACTCCATAACCATTCCTCTGTAAGAAATACATTTGGCAAACGATTAGCATATATTGATTAGTTATTACACAGGAGAACTGTTACTGCAGAGATTTTTTTAAAACTTAATCAAAGCTCACATCAGACAACAGATTGCAACAGCTCCAAAGGAACCATTAATAAAAGCTTTTTTAAAAGAATACGTTAATTTAGTGCTTATGAAAACAAGAGATCCGTGGAGTTGGCCATGGTCAGTGATGCACAGACTTCCTATGAGATTTTGCCAGTACATTGCCATCCTGGACTAAGACTTTCTTACTATTTCAGTCATGAATCCTCTCTGAGCAGGCACTGCTGCTTGCCACAAACTGCACGGCACACTACTGACACAGGACAAACAGTTTCTAGAATTACATTTCTACTACGGGAACCAACCCTGCTTACCTTAACTGTGCAGTTAGTCCTGCGTGATGCCAGAAGACCAGCACATGTGACCACAACTTGGCTCTTAACTTTTAGCTATGACTTCAGCTGTAGCTTGGAGCCAGCTTCCCAGGACAGTTTGGCAAGCATGCATGCAGTACATCATGAAGATTTTCAGTGGCGCAGCTACAATACTTGATAATTCAGTTCTGCAGAAACACACTCCTCACCTCCCTCTCTAAAGCAGTCTGTTTAAAATCAGTCAGGCTGCTGGCACAGGTAAAGTAAGCAGGATTTCCTTCTCAAGTTCTCTGCTTTCTGATGACATGGCTTGTCTTCTGCACTGTATCAAGGAAACAAAGCCCACAGGACTTTTTAAAAGCATTTTAGGTTTTTACTTTATCTTTTCTATCCACATTGTGCGTCAACTATTTAAGAAATCATATCCCTGCTGATGATCTCAGTTTCTGTACCTGTGTTTTGAAGAGTTCAGTGAAGACCACCAAAATGCTACTACGTAAACACTGGCTCCTGAACATACACATGTTTCCCCTGAGATAATATCTTAAATTTCCATAAAAACAGCAGCATTACCTGCCTACACTTAAGTAAATTAGGGATGGTGATCTGCTTAATGGCAATAGTGCAGGGTGGGATAGATCTTGATCCCTCTGTTGTACGCGTATGCCAGGCAAGTTCTGCATCGTCTGTCTCTTTTTTAATCCCCACTTCTGAGATAAGAATGAGGGTAATGTTTCTCTATCTTCCAGAGCCATTGCCATGACTGATGCTGTGAAACACTGTTGTGTGATGCTCAGATACAATTGCAAATACCAGATAAACATATAAGAACTTTACACAGGCCTGTTTTCCCCCTACCTTTTCAGCAAAGAAAGAATAAGGCAGGTACAGTCCCTTGGAGCTTGTCCTTTCAGCTCCTTGCAAATATCTAAAAGAATCACTACTGAGTAACTTCTTGGCTTCTTTACCTCAAAAAATGGGTCATGTGTGTCAATATACATACCTACCTTAGGACTTCACACTGAGGCTTTTAACATATATCATTAGTGGCATCATAAAGTTTTCATATGAGTAATGTAACATGTTAAATGGTACTCCAAAGGATCCATTACATTTCACCATTACAAATTCACTTTCTACACAAAGGGTTGGTATGATTAATGATCTGTTATGGTCTATTGATTAAATATTACCTGTTATAAAATTGCTTAAATACATATTTACAAGATAAACTGGAACAGCTAACAAGTCTTTGTGGTAATTAATAGGAATGTTATGTAAGTACACATTTAAGTGATTTATATAATATGGCTCCAACTAACTGTTATCATCTATCATGCTGCAATGAATTAGCTCCCTTCCTGTAGGTATCTGACCTCTACTGGAGTATGAAAGACCTGCTTATGTGTCTCACTGTTCTTGCCTAGCTTCAATAGAAAACCATGCCTAAAAAAATGTTTTGGAGAACAAAAAGAGGGGGGGAAAAAAAGTGCTTTAGCTATGATGGTAGTAGTTAAACAGGCCCTAAAAGCTCTAGGCTAGGGAATGAATGAACATCCCTTTGACTGCCTCAACTGCACTAGCAATGATCTCATGAAGGCTGCAAGAAAGATGCACAGCAGTCATGTGGGACCAGAGATACAAGAATGAACTTGACCTAAATCTTCTGAGGAGTGTGAGGACCATCAGGATGGGCTGGACATGGGAACTGACCTGGACCTGGAAACTCGAGTTGATAATACTCCTTGAGGCATAGCTACACTGCAGTCCTGATGCTTATAACGGCAAAACATGGGGTAGTCTGCACTGTTTTCCCTCAGTTATACCAGATACAGATAACTCACACACTACTTCTCAGGAAGGGTAGGGGAGAAACCTTCTTTGGACAGGGACTAAATATTGCGATTTTCAGTCCCCCTAAAAAAAAGGAAATTTGAGGAAACCATTAGACATCACAGAATAGATGCGGGAGTTTGTTTTTAACTCTAGGACCTGCCTTCAATTTGTAACTGTTATAGCTAATTGTCATTCTCCAGATCCTCAATCTGCAAATAAAATACTATGTTACTTCTGCTGATTTTGGAGTGTCTTCTTCACTGCAGTTTGGGAACAGTCCAACATGCAATGAGATAACTAAACCAGGCTCTCAGTTACAACCAGAGCTCATTAGGACCATCTTTTTCTTTGTTTTGTTCACAAAATGTATAAAGTCAGTTGATTATTCTAAAATTTTGTATTGTGGCTTTTAAAGCTTTCCCCTTCAAAATGTTCTCTCAACACGTACTCCAGGAAAAGCAGTTAAGCTTCCTCTGACCTCACAGAGTGTAGACACAGACTTAATTCAGCAATTATTTAGCTTGATGAGACTACCTTTCCTATGTTACTCAACTTAGTGAGCAGTGACTGGGCAAAATCATGAACATTATTTCCCAATAGAAATAGGACTTGGAGGGTCATTAGATGTTCTTCACAGGTACAGGTGTCACAGGCACAGGGGATGAAGCATAAGCATGTTTTGGCATAGCAGAGACACTTCTTCACCCCTAAGGTAGTGAACCAAGGCCATTTACCTGCATGATAATCTGGAATAAGATGCTGAGAAGGCCCACATGTCTTTGGGTGTGTGATGGAGCCCTGTTGCCATTTCTGCCTAATGAGAAGAAAGGAAAGATGGGTGGACACACAGCTACATGCATCCACCATCCACTGCCTGCACTGTGTTGTGGATACAGGAGAACAGAACACTCCTGCTTATGTCTTAGGGCTCCAGATGCAGCTCTTGGAGCAGCTCTGACATAGATGAGGGTGGTCTTCCACACAGCCACATCTGATCTCATCTGAGCTAACCCTGGTGGGGGCAGGTTTGAGCCCTCAGCCAGTAGGCAGGCACTAATGAAATCCATTAAACTGTCAACATTTAGGGAACACTGTTTTACAAAACCACTTAAACATACCATGCAACAGACAGCTGAATTAGGCCTGTCTGCCTGTGTGGAGTCAGAAAGAGCCATGTTACTCTTCAGGGGATTGAAAACTGCTTTGCAGAGCAGTACCCTGGTTTTTTCATTTTATTTTTAGCAATTATTCAAATGTACTTAAAATGGACAAGTGAGTCTTTACTTCCTTCATGCAACCACCACCTTCCAAAAAGAAACAAAAAACCCAAGCCACTGATACCAAATGGACTCTAAAGATGTGATTTGAAAGCAGGGGGAGAGACACCAGCAAACAGGGTGGAACATCTGCGTGCCACTGGAGCTACATGGCAGGGTGATCGGAGATGCACAAAAAGAGGTCAGAGCTGATCTCAGGTGAAAGACTGCAATGTAGGCAGCCAGCATGCAGGAAAAGTGAGCTTAGAAAAGAAATGAGGATCCCAGGCCCCCCAGGCCACTGGCAGCTGCTGTGAATGTGTGTGTATGTGCCACAGACTGGCAGAAATGACAAACTGAGTCGTCAGAGAGATGCTAGAGCAGCCCGAGTCACTCTTCAAGAAGCCCCATGGGGCAAGCAGTGGTGTGCTACCAGCATGGGCTGCTAAAGGAGCAATCCAGTCATCTCCTGCTTTGCTGGAGGTGAGGGACTGCAACTTGGCCGGTGGGTCACTTTCGTCAGGAGATATTCAAGGTGTGGGAAATGAGTTTGAGCATAAAGGAGAAAAAAAGGTGAAAAGAGTGCACAATGACTCTAGAGTTCCTGCCCAGCAACTGCATATATGAGATCCACCATCTGGGTATGTTAAAGGAAGTTGGTTTCCCAAAGGATGTCTCTCTTGCAGTCCATCTTCTACTGAAGAACATATGGGGTGCTTTCAAGGAGCTTCCAAGAGCTCCAGGAACATTTTGGAGCATTTGCTGTATTTAGATGGATCTTTTCTTCTTGTGCTGTCCTGTTTCTGTCACTTCTCATTCATATAGAACTAAATACCAAAGGAAGATGCTTGTTTTCTTCCTGTTTAGTTAATCCCATTTTTGCTTATTCTTTGACCTGGAGCCCTAGTTTCCCACCCCCTCCAAACTGGACTAGGGAAGTCTCATTTTACTGAAAGGCTTTGGATTTGAACTGATGGAGATAGAAGTGACTATTTAGACAAAGAGTAGATCCGATATAGAAAACACAAGACAAACATCAGTGGACTCCTCATCCCCAAATTAATCTGTGTCCTGAATAAGGACGACAAGGAAACATGTTCTCCCATGATCAGGAACACTTGGTTTTCTGCAGTGAAGTTTTCAGAAGAGTGGCCATTTTGTGACAGATACACAAAGGTGCTGACCATTATACATAGGCTTTAGGCTCCACATGAGAATGACAGCTGTCAAATAGCAACAACTGATGGCCCAAGAGAAAGAAAGGTTTTATAGTCATTCCCAGTCACAAAAAGCATTCAGTCTCACAAACAGTAACTTCTGTGACATCACTGTCATCTCCACAGCAATGAGCAGTGATGTCACAAGACAACTGAGGATATAAAATAAGCAGTCAAAGCAGGTAAACGTTGGGAAAAAACACACAACCAATTTTCATGCAAATTTCCTTGGTTATAACGAATGAAGAAAGGGGGAAACCAGAAAAATAAATGATACATCTGCACAATTGTTTCTAAATGGAATGCTTTTCAAAGCTCACCAACAGACATCACCAACTCTTTAACATTTTCCTTCCCACTAATTTGTATCCTGTCAATTTACAAGCTATTTCAAACACCAATTTTATTTAATAAAAATGCATGGCACAATGGGGAATATATGTAAACAAGGTTGGCAAAATGTCTTTGTAGGATATGCTGATAGGAGTCAGGTAAAGAATGAATTAATGAATGAACACTTTAGTAGTTTGGTGTAACTGGGATATAGCCTAACTGAAACACTAGACCTGATGCTTTACCTTATACTTATCCATAGAAGTGGACTTTGACAGAGTGAAACAGGCTCAAATCAACTCTCTGGTGGAAAGCCACACGTCTCCTAGACCTTTAAAAAAATAACTCATGGTTATTATTCAACAGCAGCATCATAAAATGCTTTTCACTCAATAATCATTAACCATTAAAAAAAAAAATATGGATCATTATTCTTAGGATATGAGTGGAAGATTATAGTCTGGGTTTTGAAAAGCATCTACTTATTCAAAATGTCTTAGCCAAGTTAACATTTAAAGCTAAAATGACCTAACTGTTCACAGGGCTTCTTGGAGTACAACAGAGAAAGAAATAAAATTGGATTTTCTCCATGATGGATGGGACTAGGAAAGTCCCACGGGAGATATTGCCTAGAGTTTTTCAAAAGATTTGCTTTTTGATTTCATGATGGTGAACAAAGGAAGGCTATTCAAAGAACCTGTTTCCGTTCTGTGCCTGGTTAAGCTGTCCATAAGACTACAGTGCTCCAGTATTAGGGTGCCCAAACTGAAATTCTCATGCTAGATTGAAGTCAGCCCCAGCTGACTTCAGTTAGCAGTCATTTCAACCAAAGAATCCCTTCTACAAATATATCATGGCCACACATGATGTTCTGGAGATAAAAACTGACTAAGAAACTATACTTTTATATTACAGAGGTCAAAGGTACATTAAAAGTGCATGAATGGGTGTATTACAGGCTATTTAAGTGGTATTCAAAACCATAACACTTGTGAGGCATTGTAGCAACTGAACAGTCATTTATAGAAATAGTTACTAGTAATTTACTAGCCCTTTAGTAACATTGTATGCATAGAGTCCTAACATAAGCTGTAGAGTATGCAGCTTCAAATTTTAAAAAAAGAACATCATAAATTATGCTCCCAGCTCCATATTTAATAAGCAAAAGGTCTCGTTTTCCAGATTGCTGAGTAGTCTGTAATTCTCTTCACTACACTGGGAGCCATTGTAGACTCAGCATCTTTCAAAGCAGGCTAATTATTTAGTTGCCCAAAGATGATGTAAGAAAACTAACTCACAGTTAACTACTCCAAAAGTGGCCAAATCCTGGTTCTTCACAGAAGGGAAACAAAAAAACAAGGTCTCTGAGGGCAATAAGTGTGTTCTAGGGTATTATCAAGACACAGGAGCTGGCTTGGCAAACAAATTAGCTGTTTTTATTGAGCTCTGTGTTGCCACAGCCAAACTACTCCTTGTACCCAAACTATTTGCAAGCCACTTCAGGTGACTTCATTCCCTCACTGCCTGCCAGCTCAGCACACTCAGTAAGGGAGTACTAGCACCTAGAAGGGTTGCTCCTCTCAAAGGGAACTGAAAAAGGAGATGACTTTTCTCCCTCCCACATCAGCTAGTGCTGTGCAGGGAGTACATGACTTAACTTTTCAAAGACCAGAGGGGATATTATTGGTTTGTTCATCTCATCACACCTGTAAGCTGCCTTTCTCCTTTACAGACAAAACTACCTTCATATATAATCACTATTATGCATTTGTATGTAAATATATTTGTCTCTAAATTGGAGAGACATTGTCTCTAAATTGGAGAGACATCAGTTTGAGGGACAGACCACTCTGTGGATAAAGAACTGGCTGGATGGCCATACACAAAGGGTTGTGGTCAATGGCTCAATGTCCAGCTGGAAACCAGTACGAGTGGTGTCCCTCCAGGGATTGGTGTTGGGACCAGTCTTGTTTAACATCTTTGTCAGTGACATGGACAGTGGGATTGAGTGCACCTTCAGGAAGTTTGCTGATGACACCAAGCTGAGTGGTTCGGTTGATACGCTGGAGGGAAGGAATGCCATCCAGAGGGACCTTGACAC
>JAOEHX010045128.1:45998-61895 GCA_025448015.1 Bolborhynchus lineola | reverse complement strand
CTGACTGCCATGATTTTTCAAATATGATGGACGTCTTAGTTTTCCCACTATATCACAAGGGATTAATTAATTCTCCTGAGTTAAGAGTAAAGATAAAAGCACATCCTCCCTAGGATATTAAGGTAAGATTTTCTGTGGTGTTTATCTCAAGCTGATAGCTTGTATGAAAACAGTGTCTCAATTTCTCATTGCAAAGAATGATCACATACTTTGAACACAGGAATATTGAAGCCTTTTTATGTTAAAGGCAGCAAACTTCCAGGGCTGTTGAGAATGTGAAACTGCTGAAAGTATCACCATGAGGTTCACACTTGTCCACCCACAATAAAGCCAGACAGTGCCAGTGTAAGTGAGGCCTGAACTCTGTTTTTACTATCCCTTTTGATTTCAGCCTCTGAGACACTGAAGGAATTACCACTAATCCTTTAGAGCCCTACTGACCATTGATCTTCAAATGTGATTATTTTTATTCCCTTGATGCATCTTCAGTGAAGTCTTATATTTCATCAACAGAATTAACTTTTTTAGTAAAATCATTCTCTTTGAATCTCAATGCATCCTATTTTACATTGCTTTGCCTCATATGAGCATTGCTTTGCCTCATATAAGCGTTGCTTTGCTAGCCTCTTTCCAAGGTTCAGAGATAACAGGACACAGGTGTTCAAAGCTAATTCCTAGTTGAAACACCTTCCTGATCACACCCTTTTTGTTGGAAGGTATAAATTACTGTGGTGCCCAGCTTTGGATTATGTGTATTTCCTACTGGGACTCTATGATGTGCACAGACCCATATGCTGCTGCTGTAATGCTCTCTGGTAAAGCAAGACTATAAGGAATTCCCTTGATTCATCCTGAAACCTGCATCTTTCTAGCTGGTGTTTTCTGCTGGGTTCTCTTTGTAGTCTGTTTTCATGCAGTAGGAACCTCCAAAAATGCAGCATTTAAATAAGCTGAAGTATCTTTGAACTGGTCTAGAAATCCGAAGGTTTTTTGGGAGTAGAATTACTTAGAAAAATTGTTGGTTTTTTTTAATGGTTCTTTCAACTCTGAAGTTAAAGTCACATTTGGCATACACTGAAAATTACCTTTCATTATGTTACTGCCTTGCCTTTGCAAGTGGCTCAGGATTAGGATATGAGGGAAGTGGGAGGCTAATTATTTGAAGTGAATGTAACAAATGATGTATAAGCCTCATAAAGGTCCATCTGAATTTGCTTCTGGCTGAGGAAGTGGCAGTAGTCCTGACATCTTTACAGGCAATTTTCTTTTTTTTATGAAGTATTATTCTTCAACACCCCATTCTAATAGTGTGAAGTTATTAAATTTCCCTTTAATTTTCTAAGCTAATTAAGGAAATAGAAGTGTGTTTCCTTGCAGCCTACCTTCTTTTGCAATCTCTAGTGCGTATATTCATATCTGAGTTTGTCACTCTACTAAATTAAAAATTCATAAGTAAAAGATTGCTACTTAAGCCTAGAAATAATTAGGGAGCTTTTGAACAAAGTTTCTGTTTCATTGAAAACGCTCCTACAGGGTCCTGAATTCTGTAATTTTTAATTACAAATTCCCATGGATTTCAAAGGCAAAATTTCAACAATTAAGATTTGCAGAATTTAGTTAAAGATAAGAGGAGGGTAATCCTTTGAGATCCTAAAGAGAACCTTTATGTGCTGTCTGTTTCCTGAGGTGTTACTGTGTCATCAAGACTCAGAGTCACACTTTGGTTCCCAGCAATCAATTGACTCTGCAAAGAGTCTTTCAGATGAGATTTCAGAAGCACTTGAATGGTGCTTTGTGGACTTGTGGCCTTTTGACTACCTTGATCAGCCAAGCATGGAGCACAGCTGATGATGTCTCCCAGGTATCTTTAATCACAACTCCTGAAATGCAGTTAGGTTTCTGCTTTCATGGCCTGTCAGTTGAGTTGCAGCCAGATTTTGGAACAGCTTTTCTTCGAGTGCTTCGGTTATGAAAGGCGCCCTCTTGGGTCCCAGTCAGGGTAACATGGTTTGCAACCGTGAATGTGTAGAGTAACTGCTGTCCTTATCCATCCTTCAAAAACCTGAAGAATGAGGAGTGATAAAAGTGAGTGTCTAAAGATGCTTGCAAGGCTGTATGGACTGGTTGTTCATGTCCAGCTGTGCATATAAGTAAGTCTTCCCTGGTTATTTTCCTGATGAAAGCCCCCCTTTTGACCACTGCCTGCATTTCTTGTAATCTACCTTTATGGTAAAAAAATATAAAAGAGCTACCTTGATGAAATGAATGTTTCTTAAAGAGTTGCTTGGCCACAGAATATATTGAGAAAATAACCTAGGTAACCCCTGGGCTATCTGATAGCTCAGCTGTTTCCAGGCAGAAAGGAGATTATATTGGTGCAGCATACTTGGGTTGATGTAACCGTATCCTCACGAGAGAGGCTGTGACTACTGCCAGCCCTACAGCTGTTTCTGCTGTTCTTCAAGGGCCTTATTCTGACACCATCCTGCTCAAACTTTATTTCTAAGGGCAGCTGTCCACAGTGTGCCCTAATTAGAAAACCTGATGTTGGTTTTGCAGGTCTTCAGCTTTGCTAAATACAACACAGAAAGTGTTGGTAGGTGTTAAGGCAGCCAAGAAAGAAAAACAGGAATAAAAAGTTTGGGCTTTCTGACTCTTGTGTTATTGATGCGATGTGTAAACCTCATTAAAATGTAGCTGTGGAATGATGGAACAAGATTTCTCACACAGGAGAGCCAGAGCCTTAACTTCAGAAAAATAGGTGTTGTATGAGCAGATTTTTTTCCTTTTCCTTTTCTGGGCACAAGGGTAGTTACTCTACAGAATGTGGATTATTTCCTTGCTGTTTAGTAGCTTCAGAAACAACTGTGTCTGAAGAGAACCTGAAAGTCAGATTCAAGCACGTGTACCTGCCTGATACCTTGATCAAAATTCAGTGCTTGTACAATTGCAGAGAGATTCTCCTGTGCCAGCTGCTGTATGTGAGCGCCAAATGAAATAACAATGCAGCACAATCCCTGCTGGATTCGAGTCCTCACCAACACCTTGGGAAGCCAGAAAAAATGTCAAACTTTCCAGCTCAGTTGGTTGGGCAGATTTTGAGTTACCTATAACAGTTTTGAAATTTCTGCCTAAAACAACTTCGGACCTGCTAATGACTTACACCTACTAATGAAAAGGATGCAGAGGCAGGAAGGGTGCATAATGCTGAGACCCACAAAGAAAGCAACACTGAGACTGAAGACTGTGGTTCAGGATAGACTTCATTGGAGAATTGCCTCTAAGGTGGGAAATTTTATGGCACAAAACTTTATTTCTGAGGGCTAAGAAGCTGAGAGCTTATTTCACTGTCTGTATTTGAAACAAGCCTCCACAGAAATGAAGAAGCTGTTTTCAATGAAAAGGGTACCTTTCTCGTAACACTTAAAAGAAAACATGGAATTTTTGTTCACCTCAAGAAGATGATACCATTCCTCAATTCTAATTATGTTTCAATGTGTGTGTTATATTTTTTCTACTCAGACCACATCAATGTTGTCAAAACTATCTAACTCTCAAAGACTACAGAGAAAATACTGCAGAACTGAGAATATGAGTTGGGAATGCTATGTCAGTGGTGTTCTGACAGTGTTTTAACAAGGGGATCTACAAAACAGCTCTTTTCTAGCAGCAGCGAAACCACTAGGGAAACTTGTGGGTTATGTGTTTGCCAAGAGGAGAGAGAAAGGTTGAGATTCATGGTAAGAAGATTGTGGCATTTGTAATGTGCTTGCGGTGTGTTTGTGATACACTGCTATTGTTGCTTGGGTGATTAAAAAGAAGATTAAACAGCTTCCAACACAGAGCAATGGAGTGGCTTGTAAAGCCAATAAAGGCAAAATTTTTCTTTTGGGGTATTTTTTTAACCAAAGGGATAAATTGTCTGTGAACTGGTAGCAGAGATGAAGGGAGAAGTCTCTGCCTGTGCTGTGCAGTGCTTGGACGTTTCTAGAACAAGCCCTCACAGAAGACCAGTAACAAAATTAAAGATTATGGGAAGACTTTGTATTCATGGGGCACAGCTTAATGTTCAGGCTGCCTCCACCAAGATGTAACTCGAAGGTCTGCGGCTGCAATATTTCATCCAGTACCTGAACTGCATGGGGCATGTCTGACCTGCTGTAGGAGCAGCCAACCCACCCGGCTGCTCCCTTCCTTGGCCAGGGCAGCCACACACAACAACCAGCACACAGAGTGCTCCAACCAGTTTAATTCTGACCTCAAAATGTCTGTCCTGCTTTCAGCACACCACACCCCCCACCTTGGGCCCCAGTTTTGGGAAAAGAATATGGTATTTGTCCATGTACCATCCCAGTTAATGAGGGAAGTGTCTGGAAGAGTGAGATGCTGGTTCTGCTGGACCTTTTGACTTGCTCCTTATAAAGTACTGCTTAGAGGAACCAAGTTAATATATTTTGCTCACATATTTGGTGTTAAGCCAGTTAATGCGACAAGGGCTCAGGGACGACTTCTCAGTGAGATTTAGTAAATGACTTGGGGAGTTTCTCTTGCTTTTTTTTCTGGCAGGAAGAGATGTGGTCCTTTCTTTAGGTGTTTCATCTAAGAAATTTTGTGGAATTGGAGGGGCTCATACTCAATATAATGTCCTTGGTCTTTTCTGCTGTGTTACTAAGGCGCTGTGCCCTGGGTTCCATGCTTAAAATGTGACATACTGGTCTTATAACCTTCAGATTTAAAGGTATTTGGAGCATTTAATGGCTTAGGAGGCGGCTGTTTGGGGAATGCTTTGGAGTAAACATCTCTCGTGTGGTCATGATGACAGGCAATTGGTCTTGGTGATCCAGGTGTCTCTTCCAGTTTCTTTTTTTTAATAGGCGCTTTTTTTTTTTAAAGAAAAGATGTCTTAAAGGGGATAAACATCTTTTATTTATATTTTTTTATCCTCAGGGCAAAAAATACAGATACATGAACTCTGTGACCAACACTGAAACGCATGGTCTTTCCTTTCAGTGTCAGCTAATTGGCTTTTTAAACTTGGATCTACCAGTGAAGGGGAGTATATTCACACACGTGGAAAATGAAAGAGGAAGAAAAGAAAATTGCTTCAGTGAGTTCCCCCATTTCATACCCCCGTTAGTCTTGTAAGAGGTCTGTTGATGTCACAGGAATGAAGCTACCCGGGACATTTTCCACCCACCCAGGAGGCAGGAAGTCCAGTGTATAAGGATTACATTGCTTGCTTAAGTGCTGCATTCTTGGATTACTTTGTGATTTTTTTTCTTGTTAAAGCAAGAAATCTGAATGCTTATGGAGGCAGACCAACCAGCACAGGATAAACAGTCACAGACACAAAGAGGCTATGGCATTCACATCACTGCATGCCCCTAAACATTTTCTTTCACCCCTGCCTACGAGGGGGCAGCTCACATCCATAATTATTCTGGCATTGGCTTCATCCTTGCAAATGCTGTTTGCTGAGAAACAATAAGAGGCTGAAAAGGACAAGAGGGGCTCCTTCACCATGGACCAGGAGCCACTTCTGTAGCATGATAACTGAGCAGTTTGGATAGCTGCAAGCTGTTTCCAATCCAGGCTCTGCTGGAAAGCCACATTGCCTCCTCCTGCAAACTTAGGGTAAATGTATATGATTGCTTCAGCTCGCCTAGTAAAACACTGCTGCAGTGCAGCCTTTCTTGGTTCTTTCTATGTTTGCTGCTGGTTCCCAACCACATGCACTGAGCTGGTGCTGTGAAGCTGGTGAGACTACAGGAGCTGGCTAATGTGCAAGGAGGTGCAATAATTCCAGCAGTTGGGACTTGCAAGTACACCTGGAGAAAAGCAGTCTCATGTTTTAGCCCAGGATCCCAGAATTCCTTTGACTCTGAGCAATTACCTGGGCCATGGAGGAGCCCCAGGGTGGTAGCATGGCACTGTGTTGGGTACATGTGCCTTGGGAGTGGGCACAGCTGGCCAGAGGTGTCTGATTCACCCAAAAACATGAACTGGGTATAGTGAGAAATAACAAAAGGGAAGTAGACTGAAGAATTGACTATACATTAGGAATCTTTGTGGAGTTCGTTAATTCTGAGATGAATTGTGAGTATTAGTCTTGCAAGTGAGATCACCCTCAATATGAGTCTAACTGGAATTTATCTATCAGAAAGTGGAATGAAACTATTCAAACTTTCTATGAAGCTACTTGTTAAAGATCAGTGGCTTTCAGTTGCAGTAGATTAAGGTTGGCAGTGAATTTCTGATTCATAACTAAAAAGACATCATTGTCATCTTCTATGCTGGAAATTCTTAATACAATTTCTTTCTCATTTTTAAGTCACTTTGCCTAAATAGAGAAGAAGACTGACCTTGTAATTACAGCACATGACAGAAGTGAATCCTGTGTTTGTATTATTATAGTCAGGTAACTTAGTCAGTGTATTAATTTCTCAGTATTAAATGCCATGGTAATCCACACTGGGACTTTGTGAATTCCATAGGAACAGTCAAGACTATTGGTGTGAAATTATTGCAGGGAAGGTACAAGTGCTTAAATAATGATATAAAGTTAATGAAGGCAGTTGCAAACTACTAAGTTGAAATGGAAAACTGCATCAGATAACGTTTTCTGCTGTTCTTGGTGGACTGAACTTTGACAGTCCAGTTGCTGATCCTTAAACATGTAGTCCCAGAGGTGCTACCACTGTCACTGATGGGTTCAGCTTTGGCCAGTGGTGGATCCCTCTTGGAGCCAGGTAGCATTGGCTCCATTTGACATGGAGGAAGCTTCTAGCAGCTCCTCACAGAAACCACCCCTGTAGACTCTTCCCCCTTTCCACGCAGATACCAAAACCTTGCCAGACAACATTATGTCAAATAGTAGTAGGTGAAAAGGCAGTATGATGCAGAGACCTGTGTGTAACTCAGTGTAGACTACTGTATATACTTTGCAGGGTTGTCCAAAGCAAATTCACTTGTTCAGGACAGGTTCCTGATTTTCGCTATGCCAGCTCCATTTGCATTAGTTCACTTGCTCTGAAACTTGAAACTTTTGGCTTGAATAATTCTTCATTTCCCATAATCAGATCTTTTTGTGAAAACTATTGGCAAGATTTGGTTTTGATATCATCTTCTGCCATTGCATGGTTGCAATGGTCACATGAACTTTGTTGGCACACCAGAAGTGAGACTTGTAGTCACATTGGAAAATACATTAGTTGCCCAATTTGAATGTCACAAATACATTTGAAGTTTCTGATGCCAGCAATGGTCTCAGAGTGTTAATGAGGTCTGGGTTTAGTGAAAATGTTCACAAACTTAAAATAAACTGTGGTTTCTGAGGGGCTGTTTTAAAAATCACTGAGCTTTGAGAATTCTGGATCTGGTATAAGCACTGCAGATAATTCCTTAATAAAATGAGCATGAACTAAAGCCTAGAATTAAACACAAGGAAGGCTAAAGTTGAATATAAAATGCTAACTGGAATGTATAAATAGTAGTCAAAATATTGTTTGAGTCAAGCATTTCATACAGCTTTTATTACCTTCAAAGCAGAAGAGGTTCAGCTGAAATGCACTTGAGAGAGATGAGCATGAAGGGAATGAAAAGGGATAAGAGACTCTATGGTCTGGAAATTCAGCAGAGGTCTGGAGAAAGAAACTCGGCTTGTCTGTGATTAGAAGGATATGGAGGAGAGTGTATAATAAGAACTAGCAGGTCAGGAAGGCAGCTGGGACACTGGAGGAGTAAGGATGGGGACAGCGTGGAGGCTGTGGGACAGAAAGCTAAGAAGGAATGATGTGAACCATGGTCTGCAGTTGCTACAGCAGGTTCTTGGTAGAGATAAACAAGGGACTTGGGGCTTCTGGTGGTTAATGTGACACCACTGCCAGCAAACAGGGACAAAACCTACTCAAATTACTTGTCAAATCTCAATCTACTTGCAGAGCTGATGGTCCTCCCTGGCTCCCACCATGTCTGTCTTTACCTTATTTGTCGGTGTTCAAAGGCTCTTGATGACCTAAACAGTGTCAATGTCACAAAATGCAATGGGACTTCTGTATTTCTAGTTTGGTTTTGTTTATCTGTAAGTCTGTAAAAAAGTACAGACAGAATAACCACAAAAAAATACTGAAATTGCAAGTCAATTACTAAGATATGTGCAAAAGCCCAAAGGAATAACTTCCACTTGAAGGGCGGTGGTGCAGATGTGGGAAGGGATAAGACTCAAACATCTCTACAGCCCATGTAGGTGCTGCAGAACAAACTTGTATCAGAGCATCTGTACTCTTCTGTCAAATCAGAAGTTCTACTGAAAAAATAATCTTCACAGTTTATTCTGGTTTATTTTGCAACAGTAAAAAGTTTGCAGGTACTGGTTAATGTTTTTGAGATGTGTCCATTTTGCTTTTCTTCTTATTTGGCAGCACCTGGAGTATGACATTGAAGTCCTCCTTGTCTGTACTTGATCTCCATTGAGCAGTCAGAAATTCCTTAAGTCCTACTGCCATTTTGCAAGTCACATCTGTAAATACCAGGAGTGAAATCCTTACCCAGTAAAATGAGCATGTGTTTTTGTTCATTCTAAGTTAAATATTCTTTTACTTAAATGGAGCAGAGATACAGCTTCAGTTCTTGAGAACCTCAAAATCATCAGCCAAATCTTGACTCCAGAATAGTCAGTGTAACATCACCAGTCATAGTTACGGAGCGGTGAGTTGACATGAAGAATACATGACACAAGAATTGATTGGTTGATGTCCAATAAAACATGCTAGGATTTTACATCAAAAAAAAAAAAAAAGCATTCAAAATCAATATTTGAGAAGTTCTCCTCAGAAAATCAGCTTCTTTATGATTATTTTTAATAGAAGACACTGATTTTTCACAGTGTGAGAGATTGTTCTATGTAGAATATGGTGAAACTCTAAAGACAAACTGACTGATCAGCAGGACAAAATATGTACAAAATATTGGTATAGTTAAAGAGAATTAGCACATGTTCTGTGCTTTAAAGATGCTCTTTCTTTAAAGCTACTTAAACTGTTGGGACATGCTTGGGCTTCAGTGTTGTTTTTAAATAGTACACAAAAACCATAAGGTTTTTTTCTTATGCAGTGTTTTTCCACTGAATTTTGAGCTGGGCCGTCACACCCTCTAAAACAACACAAATCTGATTCCACCCAATGCTATCCACTGGCAAAACATAATGACAACATGGCAGCACCATTGAGTTTGCATCAGAGCTTACATGTTCTTTCCCTGACATACAAACCAAGTTCACAGACATGGGCTTAAAGGCAGGTAAACCCCTCTTCCACCAAGCTGCAGGCAGGCGCACTGCCCCCGCCAGATGACTTGAAGGTACTAATCTCTGAAATTACAGGTTTTTTGGCCTTTGCATTTCACTGGATCGAATTGCTCTCCTGTCCCCAGGAAGTGTGTTTTCTTCCCTTACTCACTATATATACAGGTCTTCATGTTGTTCTTTCTCACCATCCTCCAGCTGGCAGCTACACAGAGATATTCCACCAGCCTCACTGCGACAGCAGTATCTGTGGCTCAGCTTTCATGCTCCTGAGATATGATCAGCTACAGACCTGTTACTCCTGGGTCTGGAGATGATTTGGAAGTAGAAATGCTTTTGACTCAAGAAAACCCAGCAAATGCATCGTACTTTATTTTCCCACACAAGATTTCTGTGTGTCTTTGAGAAAGATACGGAAGGAATAGCAGAGGAGGAGCAGCACAGGGTGAGAATTTCCAAGTTGCTTTGAGCTCTTCCTTTAGTTTGGGTGTTTGCTTCACGTGAACTTCATCAGAGATGTTGGAGGGGAAAACTTACGTGTGTGTGTCTGTGCAAACCCACCACTTTGCTTAAAGTGTAATGGCTGCTGCTCTTGATATTCACATGGCTGCTACAACAGCTCACTTGCCTGTGACAATGAAGCGCCAGTTTCAGGCTTCTGGGGTTTGAGGTCAGGTTAGGTCTTACAGACAGTTCTGGGGGAAGTACTACAGTGAACACAGACTTAGGTCTTCTGTGAAAGGCTTACTATTTTGTTACATAATAAACAGAGCTCCGCTTCTGACTCATCACTTTGTTTTTTTTCCCCTAACATGTAAATGAAACCACAGAGTTGTTTTGACTGGAGCTGGTTGTACATCCCTAGATAACCAGTCAGCAACTGGAAGCTTTGCTGAAGTAGAGGAGGCTATGCAAATCAGTGCCTGCGTTCTCCAAGTCTGGCTGTTCTTAGAAGGGAACAGCAGAGTTTTTAACATAACAGAACTATCTTAGCATTTTGAAACTGAAAATTAGAAATGGGGGAGGGGAGAAATTGTGACTGCACCAGGAAAAAAAGTACTATTTTGAAATCACATTTCAGAATGTTGCAATGACTTTAAATGACACACAGGTAGTCCTGAATGGCCAGGTTTAGGCTGAAGTTGCTTTATCTTGTGGTGAGTGAGAAGGTGGACACGAGCATCACTGACCTGCACTATGGTCCTGGGGGAATGTGCAGTGAATATGCACAGTACTGTCAGTGAACACAGATGCAATGTGCTGAATGGTATTTCAAAACGGCAACTCTTCTCATGCTGTGAAGGAGGAGGCTGTGACCCTATGTATTAGAGCATATGAAGGATACCACTGGAATAGGGGGGTCCTTCCTGCACCCTGCAATGAAAGTGCATGGGACACTCATGTCCAACCAGCATTGCTATCTGCTTCTGCACTGAGCCTGTCCTGAGACTTATTCTCTCTGGTGGGCTTTTGGAGTTTGTTTTGGCTGGTTTCTTTGTTTTCTTTGACACAATTCAGCTTTGTCAGTCTTGGTACAAGTCTTTGTAAGGAAAATATTACCTTTACTTTCTGAGGCAAATGTGTCATCCTCAATGAAATTGGCCAATTCCTTGCAAGAGGAGTTTCCAAAAAGATGAAATGAATCTGAACTGGCATTTCACTCTTGTCATTACATGGCTGTTTTCATGCTTTTTCCATAGTTTTTTTTTTCATTAAAGAGCTTGGCATAATCCAAACTGTGCAAACAGCAGGTAAAATGACAAAAAAAAAAATGAGAAAAAGGAAAGTTTGAGGGTTTTTTCTGGGTATTCATTAATTTCCCAAATTCATCTTGGACAGATAAAACATTGCTGAGATTTGAGGTGGTTCCCTTCCAGTGAAATTGTGAAGGAAAACTCTGGATTTTCTTTTTTACCAGGATTCCTTTTCCAACTGAAAAAAACCAGTTCTTCTAGGAGGAGTGGCTTTAAATTTTCCTTCCCAAATGCAGTTATACTAAAGTTGTTTGTGAGGAATATTAAACTTAGCTGCATTCTGCTGGATTTCAATGCTATAAATCCTTGTTTAAAAATAACAAATGAGAAATGGAGGTAAAGAGTCTCTAGGTTAAACCTTTATAGCTAAGTATTTGAACACTGAATAGTGATAACAGACATAATCTGTATCCAACTGCACACTACGTTATCTACTAGTGCCTTGTCCACATCATACAGTTTTGTATGTGCTGTTCATGGAAATGTACCTAGGTCTTTCCTACCATAGTTCTGCACTGCTTACAAGGAATTCCAGTTCAAGTCGTAGTAAAAAAAACCACATGTTGTTGAGCAGATGATTTCCGTGGAAGCTAAGTGATGGCTCCAGGAACATGGCTGCGTTCATACCACATCCTGTGTCTGTGGTGTTTCTGCCAGCTGGCTCATGGAGCGGTGCCAGGCACACAATGCTGACCACAACCTGCAGTGTGACTGGCCCTTTCAACAAGCATGAAATTCCCTGCAGGTCTGGATGGAAGTGTCCTTCCATGAGGATGCACACAGTAGTTAAGTATATTCATTAAATTCACTTGGTTGAGGTAAAAAAGGCGGAAGGTAGCAGTTCACATACAATGGATACTATTTGCTCTGCTACAGAATTTTTATTTCATCCAATCACTTTACAACATTGAGCTACCATTACTGGACTGCATCCTGTGATACAAGTGGTTTTCTGATGAACTCTAAATACGGCTGACACCTCGCTTGCTTTGCGCAAGCAACAGCTCCTTTGATGAAGTGATTTATTGTTATAATCATCAAACACTCTATGAAGTAATTCTTACTCTCAGCTGTTAATTATAGTCAGAGAGAAGTGAAACAGAACATTTAAAATGGATATTATTATCACATCTACAAACAAGCATTGCATAGGAATATTAACGATCTGAGGTAATCAGGCATGTCCTTACGGAAGATATTCTACTATGCAGGGCTTTCTCCTGTTTCTCTCTTACCTGTGAAATTCCATTGCTAATTGGAAGATAGTACAGCTTTGGCTCACGACATTAGAGGAATTTGCATTATGGAAAGTCACAAAGGCAAGCAAACACCTTGCTCACTCAACATGAATTAGAAATAACCAGTGAATATCAAGTGTACTGTTTTGATATGATGTTCCTTGCAGTAGCTATTACCACGGAAAGGAAGTAATGCCATTTGTGGCTGGAACCCACATTTGATTGACTTTCTAGTGCTGGGGAAAAGTTTGGTGCTGTTACAAAGAAACTCCATTGTGTATTCATTACATCAGTATCTATTGTGTAACTTCATTTAGCTTTGTATGGAGAAATTGAATTTTTGTTTTGAGTAATCTGAGGAACATCCTAGGGGATTTTGCCTGTAGAAAGAGGCAATGGAAAAGCCAATTGAAGATGTAAAGTTAAAAATGAAGTGACACATCTTTGGCTCAAATACCTTATGAAGTCAAGTGGAAGTTGGGTGCCAGTGAATCTTTATGCTCTGCAGCTCTGCACTGCAGGGTTGGAGACTGAGTTTAATTTCCATCCTGGTCATTCATTCTCCAACTAGATAAAGTGATGACTGCCACCCCCCAAAAATCAGTTAAGCTTCATGGAAGAGCAGAGTTAGGAATGGACAGGAGAGTATCCAATCACTGCGTGTTAGCTGCAGGGGTTATTTATTTACTTAACAGGATACCATCCTCTTCCTTTCTGTGACCTAGAAGGTCCTGGTTTCATTACCTTCATACTTTCTGAGAGCAGAACCCCATAGGGACTCTCCTTTTCTGACACAGGATCAAATAAGCTCTCGTATGTGCAAAAAGCAGTCAATTTTAACTTGAGAATTGACAGTCTGTGTACAATTCTGAAAAGCCTTGGATATAAGATCACCAAAAAAAAAAGCACTGGGTTACATTTTTGGCAAAACCAATCCTAGCGCAAATCCACAAACATCTTAAATGTGAAACATTTCCTTTTCTTTTTTTTCCTGTCTCCTCAGACAGATTTAAGATACATCTCATTCCTGCTCAAGTCCAGGAATTTACTGACATTTGTCAATGATTTCATCTGTGTGACAGACCTGTTTTTAATGGAGCTGTTGTGCATTTACTCAGGATGATGTCAGAGCTACAGGAGGAGCAAAAGAGCACAATTCCCAATATGAGCAACTCCAAGCACATCCTCATACTCCACGGTGTGATGGTAAGCAGAAACAAATGTGTCCACTCCATGCAAGCAGTTTCATCATTTTTTGGGAAAGTACTGAGTGGAAGTTCCCGCATGCAAGGATTTCTCCTTACTTTGACACCTAAATTTCTTGTTGAATGACATTTATTGACCAATCAGTAACCTCCCCAGAGTA
The DNA here is from genome assembly GCA_025448015.1 of Bolborhynchus lineola. Taxonomy (NCBI): domain Eukaryota; kingdom Metazoa; phylum Chordata; class Aves; order Psittaciformes; family Psittacidae; genus Bolborhynchus; species Bolborhynchus lineola. Next base: position 48,236 of record JAOEHX010045128.1, on the reverse strand, counting down.
AGGAGCAGTGGGGTAGGTTCACACCCAAAATCTCAAAAGACACCCCAAAATGACATGAAAAGCTGTGTCTGCTTTTGCTTTGCTCCAACAGAAATGGAAGCTGTCACTTCCTTTCCTGTTTTCTTCTCTCTGCTACTCACTTTTCTGCAGTTTAGGCAGTAGAGACCTGACTTTTTTGATGAAGCAGCTTGATTTCAATGTCTTCACACTTGTTCCTGTACACAGGGGCCATACCAGCTTGCTCAGTGCCCAATCCTTAGCTGTTTGACGTTGTATCCCTTGAAAGCAGCTTTTTAAGAAAAGGCAGAACAACAGCAACAACAACACTGGAGGATGTGACAATGTCTGTTAATCCCACTGCTGTTAAATCCTGAGACAAGGCATTGCAATGTCACTTGCTCCCAATGCAAAACTGCTGCTCAGCTGGCATCAACAGAAACAAGGTATTCCTGGTGAGTAATGGCCATGGCAAACTCAGGGCAGGGGCCACCCAGAGATGCAGCTTCAGGTTGGCATTATTACTCCATTCTTACAGCTGGCACATCTGCTCCGACACCTGCCCCTGTGTCACAAATGAGAAGCCTTCTGCAAAGATTTCATTCAGAAATGTGTGGTGGTGAGAAATGGAGTTGTTGTGGTTAAGTATGAAACAATCTAATTCCCATTAATCTTGTAGCAGTCTGTATGTCAGTGCAGCTGAGAATGAGATAAAATACAGTCAAAAACTAAAGACTCTCTTATCTCTTTCCTCTGCCTGTTTAATTACTTTTTTGGCTGCAGAGGGATCATTTTAGTGGTAAAAGAAATTTTTAAAAGACTTCCCCTTTTCAAATATAACCAAGATTAATTCAGATAGCTGATTCATATCATAAACCTTGTAACAAGACAGCTGATTACTAAGAAAGCTGATATTATTAATAGCAGCAAACAAAATACATATGGGTCTCCTGGTTTATGGCTATGATATATAGCCATAAAAAAGGATGAATTTTCAGGGACCATATTTTTACGAAGTAGAAGAATGCAATTCAAAGCCAAGGCAAAAAGCAGTGCTGCAGAAAGTATGGTTTTCCACTGAAGGATGACACTGTAAAAATAACTTTTGGGGCTTCTAATTTTTTAATTTACAAAGAAATCAATTGAAAATGTTGAAATATTTGTATGCTCTGTTTTAGAGTTCAGATCTACTCTGAGCATCTTTTTAATGGACCAAGTTAAGGAACGTGAATTCTACTGCACGCTTCCAAGTTAAGCTCATGTGTTGCTGCTCTCCCTAGTGGTTTGCTGCGTGATTAACTATGTGAAACTGCAGCGAGAGTAGTTTTGTGTCCTTGAAATTCCATGATCTATGACTCAAGCGGATATTGAAAATCTGGGTTTCATATTTCTTCAAATTTTCCAGTGGAATTTCAAATCTCTGTTGAGAATGTTAGACTGCTGTTGTGACCTTACTCTTTTAGAAAGTTCATTTACAAGCATCCTACAACGGACTGTGGGCCAGTTCGCAAACTTCTGCTGCAGAGAATGTCTTAAAAACTGGCACATGCGTTCATTCCCTATGTAAGCCAAGGGGATAGACCGCAGTCTCCTGATCCCCTCTTTGAGAAGACAGGCAGCACGCTTCAGGTCTGAGCATGATCCATTAAAAACAGTGGAAGGTTTTCTTACCATCAAGGTTAATTCAGCCACAGCCTACATGTAAGGGGCAACCTTTCTGCAGGCACATCAGTCAAATTCAGAGAAGCCTGAAAGAAGTTCTTCTGTCTAAGCATTGTAGCTTTAGTACCCAAGAGATTTTTGTGAACATTGGCTCAGAAACTGTTTTCACTGACATCTACACTGAAACACAATTATATTAGAGGGAGAAGGATTAGCCCTGTACTGTTTCCTCTTTAAAATTGGAATATTCCGTGAGAACGAAGATGCTGGGCCCACTGTAGGAGTGGATCTGGTTCAAGACCATCTTAAGAACCTGAACATATACAAATCCAAGGGACCTGATGAAATCCATCCGCAGGTCCTGAAGGAGATGCAAATGAAGTTGCTAAGCCACTGTCCATCATATTTGAAAAATCATGGCAGTCAGGTGAAGTTCCCCACGACTGGAAAAAGGGGAATATAACCCCCATTTTCAAGAAGGGAAAATGGATGAGCTGGGGAGCTACAGAGCAGTCAGCCTCACCTCTGTGCCTGGCAAAGTCTTGGAGCGGATTCTCCTGGAAGGCATGCTGAGGCACA
>JAOEHX010045128.1:11470-39696 GCA_025448015.1 Bolborhynchus lineola | reverse complement strand
AGAAATTCTTTCCTGTAAGGGTGGTGAGGCACTGGAATGGGTTGCCCAGGGAAGTTGTGAATGCTCCATCACTGGCAGTGCCCAAGGCTGGGTTGGACAGAGCCTTGGGTGGCATGGTTTGGTGTGAGGTGTCCCTGCCAATGGAAGGGGTTTGGAACTGGATGATCTTAAGGTCCTTTCCAACCCTAACTATTCTATGATTCTGTGTAGGAGAGGAAGACAAGCATCAGCCAGATGCAAAGACAGTTTATGTCCTTGTCACCCACATATCCTCTGAATATGTATGTAAGACCATGTACATGTGTGGGAGGGGGAGAGAAGAGCTTTTTGGGATAAGTGGAGGCTAGAGACCTATAGGTATTAATTAACAGTCTGGAAGCTTCTAGTACTCTGGCTTGCTTGTTTTACTGTTGATATGGATCTGGAACGAATAGTTCACTGTTGCTGGTCAGTTCTCTGTCATGAATAAATCAGTAAGTCACTTTGATCCAGATTCGGTATACAGGATGTGAAGGAAGCGGTTTTTCTCCATGGCAAAGCCACCTTTTCAAATCTGCTTCCAGGAGCTGCACTTGCAGCCTGCAGCCCTCTCGTTCTGCTCTTGCCAGCTCTGGCTATAAGCTCTAGCAAGGGGAAATCTGGGCTGATGTTTGAATGACAGGTGGGGTATGCTGGGCTTGGCGGGGAAGTTGTTAGGCCCATCTGAGATTGCAGTGCTCTAGTTTTGTGTTTAGTCAGGTGGGAGTTAAAGTTCAGCAGCCAAAGGTGTACATGATCCTACTCAGGCTGTGCTTGAAGAGGACAGGTGAGGAGAGAAAAGCATTCTACTGGCAATGTTGTATGTTTTTGTAAGGCTTTCAGCACAGTTAATGTGGAATCCTGAAACAACCCTCTTTCAAATTAGGGTACGCCACCCTGCCAGCTGTTTGCCTCCCAGATGCGTGACAATAAACAGGAGCCCCATGCATTGGGAACTGCTGGGGTTCATAAGTTCATTTCGCTGCTAATTTGGGTTGCTTCTCCTTTTGTTTCATGTTCTTGCCGTATTTGGGAGCACCAAACAAGCAACATATGGCAGATGCTTGTGTTGGTTCTTCCATGAGGATGACTTCCAAAGACCATGGCCTACAACAGAAGGGACAGGCACCCTTCTCTTTGTTGCAAGATTACTAGATTATAGCTTTGATCCCTGGGCTATGAGAATATTCCTGCCACTTAGAAAGCCCACAAGGTAGAGTTGTGTCTCTTCATTAATTCCAAAAGTATGTCAGGCTGGATTTCAAGCCATTTTTTTGGTTTTATAGGCAATGTATTTCTTCTTGCTTTTAACTTTTCAGTCGTCTCAGGTTTGGAACAAGGCTAGAACAACAACTTAATTTTGGGTTGCCTTATAAAGTGAATGGTTTTCTATTGTTTCACAAATAAAAAAATCAATCAAAACTTTTTCCTCATTTTCAAAGTGTATGTTATATGTGGGGCTTCTGTTATGCTTGAGGACAGGTCTCAATGGAACGTCAGGTCATAAAGAAAAAACAATAGGTTATATTTTAAAACTGCAATATGAAATAATGTGACAACCTCAGATTTTTGTCTGGGGGACAGAAATAATAGTTTAATTTTTGGTTAGCCCAAGTCTCAATTATTAGATTAAATGCAATTCTAAAACAGCAATTAAAAATTAACTTCCCCTTAGCTTCTGATTGCTGTTGTAGCTGGGACTTTATTTCAAGTAATTATCTCTTTTGTGCTTATCAGGTAGAAATAGATTTATTCCATTTAACTTTCTCTTTCTGTCTTCACAATATATTTCCCATCAGACAGTTTTAGAGTTTATTTAGTCTGTATTTACTCTTCCTCAGATGATGAACAAGACTGTATGCAAGGGACAGAAAATCAGGCAGGAAAGGAAATGCCTCTGGCATGCTATAAAGGTCACTGTAACAATCTCATCATCTCATTTCCTCTTTAAAGTTTACCTGGGAGTCCCAACTCCTTTTTTTTTCTGCTTTAGCTCTGCCACTATGTAAAAAAGGAACCCAAGCCACGTGTTGCAATTCTGTGGTATTGCGGTGAAACAGAGCATCCCTTTCCTTTCGGAGTTTAGAAGTATTTATAAGGGAGCCAGTGCTTTCCTTCCTTCAGATCACAAAACCAACCTGTCTGGCAACTTCAGCTAACAGGCACCACAGGAAAAGGTGAGAATTCCTTTCTTCTCTAACACTGGGGCAACACAAGTCTGGTACCAACTGATTCAGGTGTAACTAATGAAAACTTAGAATTGTTTATTTTAAAATGTATTTAAATGGTAGTTGTGACATTTTTCACAGGAAAGTATTTATATGCTTTTGTGCCTGAAGTTAAGCACATAATATGTATATATACCTCATAGAATTGTTTTCTAACAGAACAGCTGATGGTTTGAGGTAATAATCTTTTGTATTTTACTAGGATTAATTTTGTCCATTGACAAATACGTATTTATGGTCAGACCATTCTCTGGTTTAAAAAACATGAAGTGCCATTGACTTGGCCCTGCCTGGAGCTGGAACTGGGCCAGAGAGATGCCCAGAGGTCCCTTCTCACATAAATCATTCTGTGATCCTCAGAGAAGGAATCTGGGCCGATTTACAGCAGCTGCTGCTCCCAGTGCACGGAGAGCCTACAATGCTGGTACACATTCCTCATCTATGAAGTGCTCAGGAAACTGCACTGATTAGTGATGTTCAGAAACTGAGTTTATCTCTGATTAATTTTGCAGTAAATTTTTGAGGTTGTTCTTTCTCTATCTTCAAAATGGGATAATTTTCCATGAAAATTTTACTATTTTTTTTTTTTTTTTTTATCCAAACTTGAATTATGACTCTTCTCCCTAAAACCAGGAGAAACTTTCCTGTTTTCGAGTTACAGTTTTTATGAAAGGCTGATGCAGAACAGAAGGCATGTTTTGTGCCCTTCTCCTCCAGATTTTATTTGATATTTCAGATATCAGCACAGTGATGGATGCCATGTTACAATGAAAGAAATTAACATCTTTTAGAAAGTTTTTCTTTCACAAATTACAGATAATCCTGCCTGCAATGGAAAATCATCAGGAGCTAAGAATGTTTGCCTTTTAATGAAGCAATATACTGCTGATAGCTTGCCTGATAGTATCTGGCTTTTCGCTGAGACTAGTGCCTCTCTCTGAGTACAGATGCAGTGGGAGCTAGTTCCTCTCCTAGATACTTTCTCTGGATACTTGTAGCTTCTGATCCCATTAATAGCTATGTTGTGAGGGGTTCAAAATCAGATGACTTAGCACTGGTCTGGAGACAGCTGACTTCCAATCACAATTAATGACTGCTGATAATAGCAGGAGCTGTCAGTGAGTAACAGCTTTGGAGCACATACAAATACAGAGAAACTTTCCATAAACCAAAATGAATGTGTTTCATGGCATACAAGAAGAAATCAGGACTACTCCTCTTTCACTGAAAAAGACTAGTTCGGGAGGAAGAAACCCCCAAACCACCTAATTTTGTGCTTTTCATGTGTGTTCTTTTTCTAAGTCATACTCCTGTTCATTTGGTTTAATCTCCAGTTGAAAAGGTCTGAAACTGTAACTTGTCAAAGTTTTTAATGCACCCAGTGGTTACTACGGTATTTGGCAAATATGTTTTGTGTTTCGTTAAAAGCTCTAGCTGTATTTTCAGTCAGGACAAATATACATTTATATATTGTATATACAGCCACATACTTGCATATTCCCATGTGAGATATATGTTTATGTCTCAAATGAACACAGCTACAATGATATACATACCCAGCTATTTCTGCAAATAAAGCTGTGGCACTGAATCCAGCAGGAATTTTGCCTGAAATTCCTTGCAAAATTAATTAAGCTGTGCAGCCTCAGATGGAATTTAATATCTATTGATCCTTTAGTCAATGCCTTGTTCATGCGAGTAGCCTCAGTGACATCAGCAGGACTTTTCTTGCCTGAGAAATATTTAACTGAAGGACCTGGGAATGCTTCTGAGCTCCTGACTACATAAGACCAATGCACACAACAATTTCCTCTAAGTTCCGTGGTTTCTTCTCTGAACTGGTTTGTGGTGTCAATAATCAGCAGATCAAAATCTCGGCTTGAGCTCCAGTACAAACCTAATTTCCAATTTTCATGTAGTCTAAGAGTTCTTAGTTTACTGGAGCTGAATCTCTCTTGTTATTATCCTGCCCAGTGCTGATCTTGGTTTCTGTACACACTCAATAATCCTCAACGAAGTTTAGTAATTTGTTTTTTCCCTGCAGATGTCTCACCTACTATTTGCCATACTTTCATTATTTTCCTTGGGTGCCCTTCTGGAAGCGCAGTGGAAACTGAGGGAAAATGGTAAGCAGTCTTCTCTTACTGAGACCTACAGCTACTGTAGGACACAAGGGTATTTCAGAGTCACGTTTGCGTTCACAAGTACAGCATTTGTCAGTTATAGTACCTTAGGCCAAGATTCTTCCTGTTTGTTGTGAATAACCAGACACTTAACTGGTATTAAAGTCCTAAAATGTTGTTCAATGGCCATTTGAATCTTTGTATTAGAAACTGTCTTATTTCCCACTCTCTTGTTTCAAAAGTTTCAGTCATGAGGTCTGGAAGCAGAAACAGCATCTTGTGACTTAGGTAACAGCCCACAAAGAAGCAAGTGCAGACTTAATTGTCAAAAAGAATATTTCATAACAAAACCTAGAACTGGCTTATCCAACTTTCGTGGTAAATAACTTTAATGTAAATACATTTGTAAAAAATACAGAGTCAGTAGTAAGCAAATCTTCTGAATAACTTACCAGAAAATTGGGCTAAATTCAGCTAATCAAATTTGCTGTTCTTATTCACTCAGTGTAGCTCCATAATCCAGGCTGTCTTCAATGAAATTATCCAAAAAGAACCCTAATCAACATGATGAAAGCATTTTCAATCTGATTGTGTTTTAATCTGTAAAAACTAATTAAATTGCTTTTCCCTGTATCTTTATATTTAAAAAATATTTATCCTGTGGGTTCCCTGGACAATGCCATGATGCTGAAAACTCTGGTTGTCAGTATTGAGAATAATCTGTGCTTAAAGTCTATAAGATTTACCTTGCCTGTGCTTCAAAGGTCCATAAGTACTTTGGTAAACTTCCAGGCTTCATGGAGTTGCACGTTTTCTGTCTTTTTAGATTCAGTGTTTGACACATATTTCTTAGGGTTCTTAGCGATAAAGTCTTAAAGCTCTCATTCTGGAAATGAGATGCTCTGATGAAGAGACCTGAGAACTCTGATTTCTCAAGCTGAGCCGTGCTGCGGTCTTGACACACTAAGAAATAAAATTTTGCTGCTTCTTGTGTGTAGAAGAGTCTCTGAGGTCACTGAGCATGGTTGGGAAGCCTGTGACAGCAGTAGTATATCTGAGCAATGACAGTTACATTTGAGAACTGATGCCACACAAAAATGTAGGTGAAGTTCTCTAGCAAAGAGACAAGAGAAGACAGTGTTTCTTTGATGGGATTGTTATTTTGTTATGTGGTATGTCTTCTGATTTGGAAAGGCCAACAGGGCTCTTCAGAATTACTGGATGGCATTCAGAAGACCTCTGCTGTAGTCCACTTGGCTCTTCTATAGCTCATCTTAGTGATATCCCATCTCTTAGCAGCTGCTCCACTGGGAGCAGGGTGACAGGAGTGCAGATTGTACCCTGCATAAAATGGAAAACAGTAATAGCTACAGGCAAATACAAACCACTTACCCAGAGCTCCCATCTGTCTTACTGCTTACTCACAAACTTTGATGCTGAAGAAGGCAAAGAATCATAGCTCAGCTTTAAAACCACAAAGTGGTACATGCCATTCTGTAATGAAAGGCCACAGGCCACATGCCCAAGGAATACCTGGGCTCATTGTGTCCTGGTATCCTCACCTTTAAAATAAAGGTACCTGCCTACTTCCCATGGTTATGAACTGCTGTAAGATTCCCTGGGTACATGGGAAAAAACCAATAAATCACTTCTTCCATTAAAATGTCACCCCTATTGATCAGCAGGTTCTAGAGACACAGTAAATTTTTTAAGTCAGTCCTCTTCTTGTAGTTAAGATTTCTAGGTGATGGTGAGGCCTTGGGCAAGAAAGCCAGAGATTCACTAGTGGTTTTCCTGGAAAGTAGAGCTGAAAAAAGGGCTCAGCTCAATCTTCATGTTGTTAGGTATGAGTAGTTGCTAACATGTCTTTCTCTGCAATGTCCAGTGTATGTCATAGAATCAGAATGGAATAATGAGGCACCAGCTAAAAGAGTGGAGCTCACCTGTAACACGTCTGATGAGACACTGCCAGTGTACTGGGAAAAGGACACCGAGATGAAAGGAACTGGAAAGACTCTGATTGCTGAAGTGAAAGAGTTCCCAGATGCTGGCAACTATACCTGCCTGACAGCTGACACCCATGAAATCGTCAGCTATGATTTCTTCCTCATAACTAAAATAGACTCCAATGGGCAAATGATACGGTCAATTCTGAAAAGTTTTGACGGTACGGCAATCATATGCTGTGATGTATCTTGTTCAGCCTTGTGCCTTGGAGATTTGTGAGGTCCAGAGGGAGCCCTCTGGAGAAATGCATCAGAAATATCTATAAAATGGGTCCTCTTCAAATGTTTTACTGACAGTGAAGGGCAAAGCATTACTTTTGTGGGTTTGTGCATGGAGCAGCTGATAAGCCATATGGGAATCTGTCGCCATGGGATTGATTTAGACTCTCTAGACCTATAGGATGGAGTGATGGTAGGAATGATTAGAATCAGGATAACAACAATACCATGCCACTGCTTTTCCAGTGGGGAATAGAGTGACTTGCTTTGCCTTCATCTCACAGACCAGCACTCAAGAGAGAGTTTGCAAAACCGGGGCTACATGGTTTGGCATGACCAGGGACTGACCTAGATTTAAAATGCTGTCATTTGGGCTTCTCCATCCACAATTAAACCACTGGACAAGCCTGTGATATTTTGCATTTTCTGCATGAACCTCACTCATCTATGTCTCATATTGCAGTTCCTCACTGTTGTGCCAAGAACTTAGGAATTTCCAAGGCTTTTTCCCTGGCTCCTGGCCCCAGACATCAGATGCTGTAGGCTGGTCTGCCGGTCAGCTACATCCAGGGTGCAATATAGACAGTCTGCAGTGCTGGGCAGCAGAAACAAAACACACGCCTGTACTAAGGCCTCATTCACTTCTCACACTGGAAACATTCCCCACAAAGTGCCCCAGTGTGTGAAGATGGGAGATAATCCACTGCAAGCACTCTTATGCATGGGGTAACAAATACAGAGCTTTGCCAACTGAATAGCTGCAGTGTTTCTTTGTGAAAGGAACAATGGCTTTGTCTATATAAATCTCTTACTGACAGCTATCTGCAACAGCTGGGGTGTGCTGTAGCTCCTGTCAATAGTTATATAGATGTGGTTAATGTGGGCCTGTGTAAACCAGCCTTCAGCCACTCACTAACTGTGGTTATGTGGCCTTTTAACTACAGGTGGCTGCTCAAGGGCGGTATGAGACTGTGTCTGCTGATGTACCCACCAGCTACCAAAGTAGATGGGAGCCTACTGAATCACTGTTTTCTCTGTGCTTTGACCTCTTTGGCAAAAAGACTAAATAACTCGTGTTTTCTGTCTTTTTCCATCTAGAGCCAAACAAGACATTTTTAAAATGTGAGGCAAAGAACTACTCCGGAATTTTCATATGTTCATGGATGACAGAAAATGAGAGTCCAAATGTGAAGTTCACCATCAGAAGTCTAAAAGGGTAAAAGCTTGTACTTTCCTTAACAACCTTGTAGTAAGGCTGGAACATCCTTTATGTTACTCTCAATAGGAGATCCTGGATTTTAGGCTGTTGAGGACATGCAGAAGGTCTGAACATGTGCAAAAGGTTTTGAGCCATCACTGGGACTAACTTAGATGCAGGCATGGAAGTTGCTCAGAAATTAATAAAGGCTTGAAAGTGGACCAACCCCCACTGGACTGTTAACAGCCGCTACAGCTCAGCCACAGAGTAACTTAAGCAACAACAAACCAGTCCATGCTGGGGAGAGAGAGGAAGTTGAGCCAAAACCAGAAACAATTATAGCACCGAGCCCCTTAGCAGCAGATCCAGTGGAATGAGGGGAGTGGGAGGCTGCACCCACTGCAGAAGCCACATGCCACTGACGAGTCTCTGTTGAGGAACGCTGCAGAAACCTGCAGGGGAAATATGTGAGGGGAACCTTGTGGGGATTTCCTGCCTCCCAATACTCTTGGGGGTTTCTCCAAAACATGGAGGGCTTAAGCAAATGTCAATTCAGTTTGTTAAGGAACTGCAAAGTGTTTTATTTTGCTGAATGCAAAAATCGGACTGGATTCAGGTGGTACTTTATAGGTGGCTTTTGTTATTTATTTCCCAATGGATACATTTTAAACCTCCCTTATTTCTTCCAGAAAGGCTTTGGAAAGGGCTAAGGAACAAAATAAGATACTAGAGCTTGTCATGGGACAGTGGTAATGAGATATCCTGGTTTAGGTTTAAACCCTAATTCCTTCTGCTGAAGTAGGGGGGCTTTTGTGATTTACATTAATATGCAATACAGCGCTGAAAATGTAGGAGCTAAGAACTCCCACTGTCCCGTAGCTGTTGAAGCACAGCCATAAAATGATCCAGGCAACATCAGAACATTACCTTACCAAATACATGGCGCTCCCGTGGCAACAAATTCTCAGACCAAACCAGCATTTACAGTACTTTTCTCTGTTCTGTATTCAGTTCTCAAGGAGACATAATCTGCAGCAGCCCTGTAGCTCACACTGATACATCAGTGACTGAATACACAGCCCAGTGCCAGAAAGAAAGCTACTGTCCCTTTGCTGAAGAGCACGAGCCAATTGAGATGTTCCTGGAGGTCATCGATGAGGTGGAATATGAGAACTACACTAGCAGCTTCTTCATCAGAGATATCAGTGAGTAGATCAGGAATCGTGATTATGTTTTAGCTTTATTCTTGCCACCAATAGTGGAACTAACAATGGGAGCTGATCAAACCAAGCTTGGGAATTCCTGCCCTGTTCTACTGTAAATCTGTATCAAGCCCACAGTTACAGGAACAGGGGAAAACAAATCTTAGCAGTAGTCCGGAAGGGGATGAGGAAGTGAAGAAACAACATTTTCCTAGCTTGTGACCTCAAACCCTTAAACACTGTATCTCTGAGATGTTTCTGTAGCCTTCTTTATTAGATGGAGATGTTTTGTAAGGGTATGTGAGAGAAATCAGAGAATAACCAACAACTCAGCAGCCTCTTCTCTGAGAACTGCAGATTCACTCAGATAATGGTTAGTGCTCTCCCCCGATCCACTTACAAATGGGCATCTAGGGCAGGGTAATAGAAACTCACAGGAAAGAAGAGGACCAGTTGTGCCCATGATGCCACAGGGCACAGGAAAAGGAAGCAGCATCCTGCAGAAACAGATGCTTTGCTAAATGTCCTAACAGTCAGCAGGGCCTGAAGACATTCCTCTATGTCCAACAGAGCCTTCCACAACCCTCTGGGCAAAGAAAAAGAAGGATCTCAACCTGAAGAGACTCTGGGAGTGTGCTTAAGTTTTCGTAAGAAGCATACAAGGCAATTCGTATCCATCATGTCTAGCCCTCTTTTAATCTCATGGGGGCCCTCAAAGATGACTCCTATAAAACTGCCAACAGTAGTATACCAACATCTAATATTATGCTGCTAATGCAAAGTCTGTATTTTCTCTTGTAGTAAAACCTGACCCACCTCAGTGTCAGTATGTGGCCACAAATGGAACAGTGACCTGGACATATCCCAGAACATGGAGCACACCTAAATCCTACTTCCCTTTGACTTTCAGGGTCAAAGTTGAAAGTACAAAGAAACACAATGGCCAGGTAGAGATATAACATCTGAAATACAATTTTCTTGCTTGAACAGACAGTGTAAATAATATAAACTTAGTATGCAAGAATTGTGGACTAAAACTAAAAACATAATAACAATAAAAAAGGGTGCTGAGACTCAAATGTGACAGAGCACTGTCTTGGCATGAAGAGACCTCTCCCTAGCTCTGTGAGCAGTAAGATCCAAACAACACACTCTGGGGTGGATGCAGTGCTGATGTCACTGGGGAGATAAAATCATGCCCAGCATTGCATAGTTGTGCTAGTGTGAGAAAAGTGTTTACTAATTCATTAGTAGGCTGTGTGGGTCCTAACGTGGGAAAATCCCCATTTGCAAACCAAGAAGTCTAGGATCTGTTGCACTGGTTTCCTTGTGTTTCTACCTGGATAGCTCAGACTTGATTTGTAAGTGACTTCGCAAATAAGGAATCAGTGACTCATCTGGTAGCATTTCTGTGGGAATTGGTGCAGACTAAAGTCTTGGGCACTAACTTTCCAGTTCTTAGTTAATTGTTAACTAATCATTGCTACTCTGCATTAGTCTGAAATCACAAAACGGTTTGCTTCATTTGCTAATGCTCATGGATACACACTGGAGGGTACATGACAGCAGTATGGCAATTTGCTTAGGTTGGCAAATCAAAAACAGAACTGGAAAGAAACACACAAATGAGTGTACCACAACGCAGGTCCTTAACTGCAGTGTTGCTCTCCCTTGGTCCAGAAAAGTAAACCAATGTGATTAGCATTCCAGTTTGTAAACCAGACGCTAGAGGATGTCTTTTTCTATGTGAAAAAAAAACCAACAAAACAGCCAACCCAGCAAGCCTGCACCGGCAGATGGGGCCATTCCCCTTAGCGCTGACTCCTTGATTTTAGCAGCGTTAGTGGAGTCCCTGCCCCTGAGGTAGAGAAGCACTGAGCGCTTCTTGTAATAGCCACAAGCCCTCAGTGGAAATTTCAGCGATACTGAAGAGCAGCAACTTCAGTCTTTCAGGGTTCCCGCTCTGGAAGAAGAAGAAAAAAGAGAAAACCCCAGATAAACAAGTTAACCCTTTGTTTTAATGACTGATTTTTGGGCGTTGGATCACTTTACAACATTAACTTCAGTGGAAAGTGGGCTTTTAGTTTGTTTTTACTGAGGCTTAAGTTTTCACAAATCCTCATGACTTTGGTACCTGTGGTTGAAGACTGGTGCCTTGGAAACAGACTGCCAGTGGAGTTTTAAAGTTATATGTGCTTGTTGTAGTTTGTCTGGCACTTCATTGTACATTCTGCTTGACCTTTACAATCTGCTGATGGAGCTGTGCCCTGTTCAGGTCTGTGAGACTGATGAGCAGTCCATTCAGATTCCAAGGGCTGCGCCAAAGAGGAAGATCTCTGTGCAAGCCAGGGATCGCTATTACAATTCATCCTGGAGTGAGTGGTCTTCACTTTGCAGGTAAGACTTAGAGAACCTTCTGCTGGAGAAGCAGGGATGATTCCTCAACTAGGAGAGTCAGATGCCCATGAACTGCCTCTGCTCTTTAAATCTTCATTTGTTTCACAGTTCCTCATAGTCCTCACAGACATCTGTGTCTGCTGAATGTTTGGTTATTTAATCCATTTAAATCAGAGAGGAAACAATGGATGTAGGTTCATGGACAAAGGTAGGATTGTACCTCATTAGGCACTTACAAATACTGCCTAAGAAATAGATGAACATTTGGTTGTTGCCAATGTTGGATCAATGTTTAGCATCCAAATGCAGCAGACAACCCATATACAGCCAAGTTCTACCAGTAAAATGAGAAACAGAGTAAGAGAGAGCCCTGAGATGTTTGCTATTAGAAAGAAAAGCTGTAAGCAGCTTCTGCTAGTCCTAGAAATGGCTGTTTCCTTATTCCGTGAATTGATCAGTGTTCTCTGACAGCTCTAAATTACTCTCAGCCCAGCTTTCCAAGTCAAAACATATTTTTAAATATGGAAATATCCTCCTTCAGATCCAACACCCAAAAGAATTATGCAGATTTTTCTCTTCTGTTCTGTAATTTTGGGGTGGGTTTTTTTCACTTAGAGGCAGATGCAAATCTCTCTGACCTCCAAGTCTCCTGAGTCACATTCTTGAAAAGTTGTAAACTTGTAGCCCTATTGAAGTATTTGGAATGAGATCACACTTCTGTCATGTTCACAGGGGAACTTCAGAGCCTTGATTGCGTGATAAGGAGTCCTTTAGAGCAATTGAGGAGTGGCTTTTCACTGGATGGCTCAGACCAGCAAAGCTTTACTGAGAAATGGACTAAAAGTCTAGATCTGAGGGAAATGAAGATAGTTCTTAGTTCTTACGTAAATTTCCTGTCTCTTATTTTACAGATAACCAGTAAGAGATTCTAAGAGGCACAATGCTCCTAAAGAAAGCAAAGAATGAACTAGCACAAGAACATAATTAGAAGAAAATCTACACTGAGATTATTAAGAAGCCATACTTACCTTTTTTGTAATAGATTGATGTGGTCCTGATTTTGGCAGCTCTTTTAAATTCTTTAGATTTTAGTAATACCTTTAGCATACATCATGTTATATTAACATGCATAGTATTTTGATGCATTGCTGTTAGCCATTATTATAGGTTCTGCATATTCTTGTATTGCTCCTATTTATTTATTTATTTATTACTATTTGTTTACTTGACATGACTTGCAATGCCAGATGATGGCAGTTGCTATTCGAACTGTTTCATGCGTTAAGTTATTTGGAAAGGTAACGTGCTGAAAGAACTGGTTTAGTATTCCATTATTTAACTGTTTAATTATTTGATAACTTATTTATTTTAATTTATTTTTATTTATTGTGTTGAAATGTATTGGCACAGAAAGCCTTGGTTGCATGTGGCAGCCACATATCATGTCTCCGGGCCATCGTTGTTGTCCAATGTGATGGCAGATGTTTTAGTAACAGAAGGAGTTACAAGTTCAGAGTCCCAGTAATGTTTGCTGCTGGAGTTTTTCCAATGCCTGTGCTTACATCATGTTGATGCCCAGGTATGAACACTGCAAATGGTTGTTGCCTGAGAGATCAATCACTCTTAAGGGCCTACGCCTGTAACTGAGCCCAAGCTGCAATGGCAGCAATGGGAGCACTGGCACAGAGGCAGCTTTGAGGTGCTGTGGTTGGAAAAGTCCTGTCGCTGTTGCCACTTCTGATGAACATGAAAGAAAAAGAGAGACAGTAGCTGAATATAACATCTCCTTAACAAAACTCCTTTCTTTCATGCCTGTGATCATTAGAGGTCCTTTATTCAGTGACCCAAGTGTACCCAGTGCATCTCTTGCAGTGGTGTTTTCTGACAATAACATTAAATCAGACCTGCTGTGCCACAGGCAAAACCACAGGGCACAAGTAGTCATGAATCTGCAACTGCAACCAAGGCAGCTTAAATGATTTAAGACTAAATGCAGTTTATCTGGTATTTCAGATAGCAATTGGTAACTGGTTTTATCTCTGGATGTTAAACATCTAGTTAGAGTTTTAGAATACAGACTTTTATAGTCCATTTTGGAAGTATTGCCCTGCTTCTGCAACATATGCTAAGTGCCTTCACAGAACCCTAGGGAAAACATCAAGTCCCAGTTCTGTACTGCTTACAGTGTAAGTGCCCAGGTCTGGAAAGTAGTAACAAGTGTTGAAGCCCGAACATTTTTGCCAAACCACCTAAGTCCTGGCTTCCAGGAGGGCAAACTACATTAAAACATCTTTGAAGATTTAGGCCTTAATCCCTGGTAGAGAATCATTGATATTAAAGACAGACTTCCATCGTGACCCTGCTTCCTTTTTTCCAGTCTTAGCAGTCTTTGGTGGTAATTTAAGATATTTAAACACTGAAATGTGGGATGTATCTGATGTTTGCGAAAACTGTTGATAATCTAGCTATAAGTGCTGTTAGTACTTATTAAGGTACACATCTCATTTTTGCTATAAATGCAATTTACTGTGCTTTTTTTTTTACAAAGAAGCTAATAATAAATACATCTGAAAACAAGAAAACTTGGTTTACTTATGATATTTGAGAATGGTTCATATCACTCTTCACCTTCCTACCAGAATATTATACACTACTTTTGAGGCAATGTCTGTAGGGAGAAGTAATGTTACTGATTAATGCTACCAAGTTCATGGCTTGTAAAACTGTACAGGAGAACACAGAAGAGCCATTGCCTGTTAGTCTTCAGTCTCTTCTAAAGCCTCTTCTGCAGGCCAAGAAAGGATTGTTTCTTTTGCTGCCTAAGAGCACACTGAAGCTCACTGGCCTCTGTGATCAGGAGGTTTGCAACTGAAACTAGGCTGACATGTACCTTGAGGCCTTTCAGGTTTCTTTCTAATAGTGTTGGTACAGTGTTCAGAGTTAGTAGGACCTTCCTGTTCTTTGAATATCTGGGCTGAAACCCCAGCACCATTGAAACCAATCATTGAAGCTTCTCATCACCTTTGATTCAGCCATTTTCACTCCCAGAAATACTCGGGCTGAATTTATAAGTATCCTGACAAAGACTATATGCAACTATTACCTTTAGAGGAAAATGCCTTTCTGTGACTTGATCCCATAGTGTGAGTTAAACCTCCCTGCAGGAAGCTTCAGTGAGGAAAGTCATTGTCTAAGATTCTTCAGAAAAATAGCAAAGCACAGCTTGAAGTTGGCTTCAGTCCTTGATTATCCATATCCTGGGCCTTATATGGATCCAAGTGCCCTGAATATCAGTTCTAGAAATTGTCAGTCTCACGTCCCTGAGGAACTCTCTAGATTCTATAAAAAGGTGCCAGTATCACGGCACAAATATTCACTATGGTGCCTCCATACACTGGAGATCATTTCTGACCATATTCCATCCAGTCAAGAAAATAATGGCTGATGTGCCTGTTAATCCTTGTACTTCTCTATCTTAATTCCTGTCCTCGTTGCACTGCAAATGATCTGGAAACCTTCTCCTAAATGTCACAATGGCCAGACTCAATCAGGCTGCGCAATGTACAAAATTGCCTCCAATACACTTATACTCCAAAATCAAAGCTTCTTTGATATAAAATTATAGAATGATGTTTATTCCTGAGGCACCTATAGTTATTAATCATACAGACACATAATAGGTCTTCTACTGGACCCCCCTGTCTTAGTGATCCAGCATCTCCTGGGAAGGGGCAGCTCCTCCAGCTTTCTACTCATCCTCTTCATTCATCATGTGGGTTTAGGTTTTGCCTACCACACCTCCCTAAACCTGCACTGCACTAAGACTGACTAATTCCCTTCAGGGCTTTTTGTGGGTGCTCCTCATTTTAAAGAAGGCTTTACAAATAGTTGCTGTACTTAATGAGGTACTAATAGGTTTCAGTAGGAGCTTGCTCTCTTCTAAGTGCTTCACCCATTACAGCTGGGTATGCAGAGACTGCTAACTGCAAGGGGGGGGGGAGGCTAATGTCTAGTTAGGGGTTCTGTGAAAGAACACAGATTTCAGGTCTAAATTCTTCACATTCACCACTCGTTTCATGTTGCCCTTCATCTTATGCCTCTTCTACTTAAGTCGCAGCTTCTCTTTTTTATAAGAGAGATTTTATATAAATAGAGGTAAGATTTTTAATTCAGGCAAGACTAATGTGTGTTCTCTAACCTTGTTCTGAGACATGAAAAAACTTAAGAGAAAGCTTTCCTCAAATATGTCAGTTTGACTGACTTCAGTGTGACAGAACTTCAAAGTGCTGAGCACCTGGAAGTTACATCTTAAAGTACAAAATAGAGTGCAATTCAAAATCAGTCCTATTCAGAGCTCACTGTCCAATTCATTCAGTACAAAGTGCTAAGCTGCTAATGCCTGTTATTCAGAAACATCAAGTCATTCAGAAACATCAATGGTATAACGCTAAGTAACTCAAGGGATTCACAAGCTAGTTGCACAATAGTGGGTATCACAGCCTTGTAATTTACCTTAAAGAGATCAGAAGATACAAAGAAAAAGATCAGCTCCAGCCTTTGCAGGGAGTCTGGTGTTGGGTATTTTTACTTTCTAAAATAACATCTGAAAGCTTCAGCAGGGACCTGTCCCAGCTTGACAGCTCCAATTTTAACTAAACCCTTCTTTGATCTCTCTTAAGGTGTGCAAAATGGGAAACTCACCTTCCTTCGGGCAGATACCCAAATGTTTTGGCACGGTTTGATGCCTTAAGAAATACATCATTTGGTTCGCAAATCGTCCATTGAGTAAGACTTTTAAAGTCTGATACATTAATTGCACATGGGTGGACAACATTAATCACCCACACACAACTAAATTGATGGAGCTTGTGTACTGGGTTGCGTATAAACATGCACTGGAATCACTAACAGGTCTCAATTCCCACTTGTGACTGTACCAACATCTGCCTTGGCTTGTGCATTCTTCCCAGCTATACATGAGGTGTGAGAATACATTTTAGCTGATCCATGTGCCATTTTTTTCAGCACTGTTGATGTCCCCAATATGAGGCACTCCACTTGCATGGGAACAAGCTGCTGTCACCAGTGCTTTCTGGAATGCAGCAAGATAACATCCTCCCATGCAAAATAAAGCAGGCACTCAGCTAATGACATGCTACAGCAGGATTCTTGGCATTGCATTTGTACATCATTCAGGGCTCCAAAAATAAAAGCAATGCATCAATAACTGTGACAAATGTTCTCACTCAGAAAAATACGCACTAATATTTCATCAAATGTAACAGGCCCATTAAAATGAATACTCATGTGTTCACCAAGCAACTGCTTTTTCTTCTTCTAAATAACAACTCAGAGAGGTAAGAAGTTGAGAAAAGCCAAGATACAATAAGGAAAGTAGAAAATTACCAGAGGCCCACAATTAACATACATGTATTCAAACAGTATGTCTCAGCCAATGGAAACCAGTACAAGTTTGCTGATGAGGCCAATATTTCACTCCCAATTTTTCAATCCAAACAGAGTATTTACCACAAATTTCAGAATTGTTTTTAGGTAAAGAGGCCTAATTTATCCAGCTCTGGGAAGCAGCTATTACCAAACAGATCTGAACACTTGTTTCCCAACAACTCTTTTTCTGAGGAGCTAAAATCAAATCAATGTGCAACTCTATTGTCAGAGTCTGCTTTGTCAAACCTGGAAATGTGAACTCATAAGGACAAATACAATATGCCACAAAGTCCCAAAGCAGCTGCCTGCCAGCAACAGCTGACATTCACCTATGAGAATCACAGAATCAGTGCAGGTGGGAATGGATCACTGGAGGACTCTTGATTCCCCACATCCTTGCCCCATCAGCAGACCATGGTAAGAACAGATCCATTTTTTAGTCTCTCCAGTGATGTCTCTGGGCAATCTGTTCCAATGCCTGACTGCTTTAATTGTGAAATTTGTTTTCCTCACCTCTAATTGGCATTTCTCTTGCTGCAATTTGCTCTATTCCCTTGCTTCCTTTCACTGTGAACCTCCAAGAAGAGTCTGGCTCTTGCCTGCTCTGTACATCTCTATAACATAGCTGAAGAAAGTAGTGAGACTTTGCCTTCTTTCTTTAAACTGGACAAACTCTCCGTCTTTCCTAGCATGCTTCATCCTGCTAAACATCTTTGTGGTTCTTCGCTGTATTTGACACAGTATTTCAGTATCTTTCTTGTGCTGTGGAGCCCAGAACTGTACACAGAACTCCAGATGCAGCCTCAGAAGTGCTGAACAGGTGGAAACAATGATTTTTCTTCACTTCATAATTACATTCTTACTAATAAAGCCTACTATGCAGAGCTGGAAATGTTCACTGTAGGGGCAAACCATTTGCTTGTGTTCAGCTTGCCCATCAAAAGAATTGCTCTGTTCTCCTCTGAGCTGAGCTGAATGTTCTCAAAGACAGCATTGTGATCTAGGTGAACCCTTGGCCTACCTGAGGATGACAGCATGACAGCTGGTTGTCAGACCAGCTCTGTATGAAGACTACCAGGGCAAACAACAAGCCTCTGCAAGTTTGGACAGAAAGATGCCTCAAATGAAGTTTTTCAGTCAAATGGTGACTATTATGGCTAATGTGAATTCTGCCCATTTTTAAAGCTTGGCGTAGAGAAACAGAGATACTTTGGTACCCTTTTCAAGGGGAGGTGCAATAAAGATTTTGTGGCACTATTTTTTATTGAGATTTTGTATGAGTATTACCCCACTGCAGAAAGTGGCACAGACTGTTGTTTTCTGTGTATGGCATTTTAATTCTCGAAGCTTCAAGATAGCTTTTATGTTTCCAGATGCTAAAATCTTCGGAACTTTGGCTGACCCCCTGCTGTGCTGTGCCTATATTTAGTGTCTATTTGCACACCCTACAATATGTCACATATTGTCACAATGTCACAGTTTCTCATCAGAACTGCATCCCTCCCATCTGAGTTCTCTGGGCAAGCCCTACAAAGCTTAAGGCCCACTGTTCAGAAAATGAATTTTACTTTGATTTGAAAGCCTTAATCAAACCACTTAAACATTACTGGAAAGAAAACATTCACACCATGGCTTTCCTATTACAGGTCATAAGAATTCCTGTCAATAGCAAGGTAATTTTCAAATGCTGAGAAAAATCTGATCCAAAATCTACATCCTACATTAGTTTCCTCCCACTTCCAAAAGTTTTCTCTTCCTTTCCACACCAATCTTCAGAAAATCTTCCTGCATCAACTCAGAAGACTGCAAACAGATGTTTATATTCTTCTGTTAGAGGGATGAGATGGATATTGAGGTTGCATCAGACAGTACACTTTGTAGCACCATATTAGGCAAGAGAGTGCAACCAAAGTGGCAGATTTCCTCATACCAGTGTGAAGGAACCTGCACGTTCTGTCAAGCTGCAGTTTTATAGTTTGAAGGAATTCTCAAGAGACTTGTTTGCTCAAAACCGTTCAGATGAGGAGTACCTTCTGGGTGGTTTGGGGTTTTGCTCCTGTTGCCTAATGTTGGTAATTGTCCATCAACCAGCAAACATGTCCTGAATATTCTCCAGGAGTTTAGACACGCTCTGTGGAAAGCTCTTCAAGAAAGATTTGGGCTTTCCAGAACAAAAATTTCACAAAGCAGCAGAACCCAGACCCACCCCAATTTAAATTACAACTTGTCTTCTGCCATCTCCACTTCACAGGAATATGCACAGATGTCCGGGTTAAGAACAAAGAACAACTTGAAATCAAATCTCTGAAGTAAGGAAATTTAAAAAAAGAAAATGTACAGGCCTCCAGCTCAAACAAGATCTTTGTCTATCCTGGAACTGGAATTTGATGGCATCTGCTTTGGTTTTTTTTTTTTTTTTGTTTTGTTTTGTTTTTTGTCCCATTAAGTGATGAGAAATTAACCATTTATTCATCATTTACATTCTTTAGAAACAAGATTATCTATCCCCTCTTTGAATGAATTATTGGGGCCCAAGGTCTA
Organism: Bolborhynchus lineola; assembly: GCA_025448015.1. Classification (NCBI taxonomy): domain Eukaryota; kingdom Metazoa; phylum Chordata; class Aves; order Psittaciformes; family Psittacidae; genus Bolborhynchus; species Bolborhynchus lineola. The sequence goes on along the minus strand of JAOEHX010045128.1, from coordinate 20,316 downwards.
CTTGACCTATTACAACCTTCTCTGTAAGCACTCTCAGTCCCTCTAAGTGAAATTAGCATGTATGACCCTAACTCCTGCATGGGGAAGAAGCCTCAGGCTAACTTGTGATGTAGGGAATATGATGACTGAAATAATGTGAATTGTAATGATGTGCAGGGATATATCATATTGAAACAACTTGCAAATCTACATTGCAAATCGCTAAAGAGAAGGCAATTCTGGAAGGTTCAAACCAAACTATAGGCTCAAAACTCCACATAATTCTGAAATTTATGAAAATTAAGACTCAGAGCTGAGTCTCCCATTGTGACTGTACCTCCTGTATGTATTACAAAAGGGAGAAAATTGTGCCTATTGATTAAGTCACTAACATACTGGTATGTTGGATTTGTTTAAAGGATCCCACATGAAATGACACCTATTGTGCTGGAAATAGCAGCAAAGGAGAAGATGGGCAGGCAGAGAAATCTTCTCCTTATCTCCATGACAGCAAAGTAGGCAGCAACTCAGTAGGATGCACAACGGCTGTGAACTCCTCACTTCACTAAGCAGCGCAATGCAGTGTCTTTGCTCCTTCTGCCACAAAGCTTTGTTTCTGATCTCTGAACTGGTGGAACATTAAAGGCAGAAGAACACTGAAAGGCTGAGGAATCTTTTGAGCTGTATGTGAAGATGAGAGTATTCACATGAAACATAGACTTTCCAAGCAGCAACTGCCACAGAGCAGTCTGAAAGGGCTCAGTGTACGGCCATGGAAACCAGCATTACCTCTTTCCACAGCTAGTGACAAGGCTCTATAAAGTTTCAAGAGATTAGGAATTACACATTTCAGCTGTACTGGCATGAATCTTTTGGAACACACCCAGTAAGAATAATTTTTCCCCTGGGAACTATGTTCAAGTCTGAGGGTCAATATGGCAATAACAGCAATAAGTAACCACCTTACTGAGTCACTCCCTGAACTCGCTAATGGAGATGGAACAGTTAATTAGGCAAGGAGCTTAACCAAGGTACAATACATCTCCTGTATCAACACAATTCATGCTGTGACACCCATCTTTGCCCTGTACTTATGACCTTCATGTTGTATAGAAGACATTCTTATTGACACTACCCATGGGCAACACCTTCTTCTAATTATCTTCTCTACAAGGGGGATTTCATCATCAGGATTCCTGCTCTGTGTGTGCATGTATATATATATATCTGCTCTCACAGATACAGGAATATACATCTCAGATAATCTTACTGGAATACCAAGAGCACAGACTAGCTGTGAAACAAGTCAAGAACTCATGAGTACCATGAAGATAATAGGTGCCTTTGTGCTTCTCACACTGGCAGTTCTTTGCTTAGCAAGTGAGTAACCATTTTATTTTCTGATATACTATATTTTTCCTGTTCAAATACTGCAAGCTTCTCAGCCTACTGGGATAGAAAACAGTGGTTGGGTAGCAAAAAGCAAGTAAAATTTCATGCTTGTGCACTATTTAGCAAGCAATAGTGCACCAGCTTTACAAATTTCAACTTAAGTGGATGAAACCTATTCCTTTGATGATGGTGTGAATCAGAGGTGCATTCTACATTGTAAGTAAAAAGCGAACTGTAAAGCCTCAGAATTAAAGCAGGTTTTTACCTACTTATTTTTTTCTTCCATTTGAGCAGGAGCTTGGAGCTGATGTGGTGCCTCTCCTACCACACTAACCAAGCAGAAAACAGTTGATTATACGTGAGCCATACAATATGGCTGTGAGTAACCCCTTTATGCTATCAGTTTGCTAGGCTGGAGAGAGCTTTGAGGTGTAGGTTGTTCTGTCGTCAGATAAGGAGCTGGGAGCAAGTTCTTGAGCCTCCATTTGGCAATTTCATTTTATATTTTTGTTAACAAAAAAATTGGAAAAAAAAAAGGAGAATAAGTACATTTACAATCATTAGAAGAGGAGAGTCTAAATCTTCACTGTTGGTAGTGTAACAGTTCAATAGCATTAAAGAAGCAAAACAATGAAAATGTTAAAACCAATATTATGAACCAAAATTGCCCTTTTCCATTTTGAATAGCTCTGAAAAGTTGGCTTTGAAAATTGTCTCCAAATCAAAATTCTTATGAGGAATGTCACTTTCAATGAAATGGCATGCTTTTGATGGAAACTGTTCTTTCAGGGTTTCAGTGAGTGCAGAAAAATAAATGAATATTGTTTTCTGAAGAATTCCAGCAAATTCTTCCCTTGAACTTTTTCACTTATCTGGTCTGCATTAAACATGTATGGATCAATGCTTTTTGAGCCACATCTTTTTTGCATTCACTCCCAAATACACAGTGGCTTCTAAAAGGTTACCAGCATCTTAATACTTTTATGGAAGGGGGTTACATCTGATCCAATTTCAGAATAATGAAAATGCAGTCACAGTTCTGGTGACAGACTGAAGCACAACATGGAGCATTATTTCTGCTAGTCTTCTTCATCTTGGACAACTTCATTTGTTGGGACGTTGTAAGCAGCTCCATGAAAAGAAGTTTCAGTGGAAGGCTTAATGGCTTTAAAAATTAAAACCAGTTACACTGAGTCAGAAAGACAAATGCTAGAGCTGCATTGTCATAATACGTTTTCTTCCTGCTCCTTCTGTACAGAAACCTCTGCCTGATAACTTTTATCCCTTGGAAGGCACAGAATGACAGTTACAAGACAAAATACATTCCTAAAGAAAGTAACAGGTGTGTCACTGCAATGGAGACAGGCCAGCCTTACTTGATGACTTTCTGGGAGGTGTACATATCGTCGTGTTGAAGAAGCTTTTGAAGTCCCACCTGAGAATAGAGCTCCGTTATATCAGATGCCATATGTTTACAAAATAGGAGCCAATCCTTCTGAGCAATAGTTTAGAATCCGTATGAACCAGCAAGGGAAAACACTTTTCAAAGTGATATTATGATACAAATTGCATTATTATTATATATGTCTAGTATTGTATTTTAATGAAGATACTACCCTCATCATTGACAGAAATCCAAAGCAGAAAAGGACATTGTGATTTACTTACAACCACATCCTATATTTAATTTTTTTTTAATAAACCTGGGAACTAAAACCCAGGCATGCTCTACAGATAGTTTATCCTAAACAGACTGACCATTGAACAGAACATTGACTTCGGGTCTTTAATCTTCTTCTGGTTAAAAGGGGAACAATAGCCTTCCTCCCCTCCTACAGCAAACGCTGTTCTAGATGCTGACACAGATTTCTAAGGTAAGCAATACAACAAGGTCAACTTGTTTAATAAGTTCTGACACCTGCAGCTTATTAAACACTGAAATCCCAAGTATTTACTTTCAAGCTAGTAAGGGATGTAGTGTTGCTGGAAGGGCTGGTACTAGTGAAATCATCCTAGTTGCAAACTGAATGTTCATCAACAGTGATATTAATTTTATCTTTTGTGATTCTGCTTACCTTGCAGATGCTGCCAAAGAGAATGAGGTGAGTAATTTTCTCCTTTATTGCTTTATAAAAATATGTAGTTAGTAAGAACATGAAGTTAGATAGGAACATATTAAGCATTAATTAAATGGTGTCAAAGTATTGAGATTTCAGAGAGAAATCACTGAGTTTGAGATATGTGGGTTCCATACACTTGACCCGAGAACTTCCAGATGTTTTTACTTGTAATGCATAGTGGACAACAAATTGGGCAAGGCCAAATTTTACGTGAAAGAAATACGGACTTTTTTAGTATTTACTTGGTGATGACACTTTAAGGCTTTCTGATGACTTTCAGATCCTACCTCATGTACCTGGAGATTTTTATTTCTGACCTTGTTGGAGTGCCCATTCTGTCGTCAAACTCTGAAAGAAATGGGGCACCAAATAATGAAAATCCTTACTCAGATGAGCAGAGACAAGTCCCTTAAGAGTCTGCTGGACAGTAGCAAGGAGTGGAAATTTGCACACACACAGCTGGATCCATACTAGCACAATTCATGCAGCTTATGTCACCTAAAACTACACTAAGACATCCAGTCTTTCCCAAGAAGAGCCTGCTCTGCTCTCCACACCAAACTATGTATCTTCTCTATTTCACCAGCTGTTACACAGATGTACATGGGGCAAATTCACCTCGTTTATAGCTTTTTTTATTAGCTAGTCCTTGCCTCTCACAAGTTGGTGGTTGATCAGTTTTAAAATGCTAAATTACAAGCTACAGCGACTCCCTCCTATGCCACTGCTGGGTTATGCTGTGGAATTGCTTTTGCAACTGAGGCTAGGTGCGCTGCCTTCTGCTTTACAGCCAGGGTTTGAAATGTGTAAGCAGCCAGGGCTTTGGAGGAGAGGGAAAGGGCCAAGCAAAGGAAAAACCTATAAAAATTAACAACCTCTATGCTTCCCTCCCTGGATTTAAGCCTATTATTCCCAAAAGAGTGATTGGCTAATTACCGTTTTTGCCACTGGAGACCTCAGGACCTGGACTGCTGAGGAGGCTGACCACACACACAGCTCCTCACTTGACTCACTTGCAGGCCCTGGGCAATGACTACCATAAAACCAACCATATAATCTGTAACAAATTCCAGGGCTTGGCTGAAGTAATAGTGCTGTCCTTCACTAAGAATTAGAATGAAGAGGGTAGAAAAAAAAAAAGTCCATAAGAAGAGAAAAGCAAAGCTGGGTTCTACTTTAAATATATAAATTTCTAATACATATTTTGGCTAGGTTTCCAGAAAGCAAAGGCTGCAGACATAGTGTCTTTCCAAAAACTGATATATTTCAAACTGTCACTAGACTAACAGCAAAAAAAGCTCAGTTTAGTTACAACAGCAGCTATAAGGACAGGCAATTTCCTAAGCAAGCAAATCCTAGGCTTTTGAGGGTGACAAACAACAGATTAAGTAGAATATGTGCACTGCACAAGGACTACTTGCTTGTGAAATACTAGGAATGAATTCACTTGACAGAAGATAAAGCTCCAAAACCAGGACAGGAGCATTTTCAGTAATTTCTTTTATTAGTTTGTACTCCCATTTTCATATGTAAATCTGTAATGAATACAGCCCCACTATGAGATGAAGGTCTTTTGACAATTTCTTTTCATGCTAATACTTAAATAGGACTTAATTCCACCTGGACAGATCCTTTTACCAGTGTAAAAAGCATAAAGAGCTGATACTTGCGCAATAAGAGGCAGAAACCCTTCCCACTCTTGAGAACTAATCTCACCTGAATTTACTGACAATTGCAATCAGGTAGAAAAAAAAAACTGATTCTACTTTTCTGTAGATGAAAAAGGGACTGTTTTTTCCAGTGACTTATACTGATAGACAGCAAAGTCTTTAAATGTGTGCTCAGTACCTGACATGGGTTGCATCACACACATCCCTCTCAGAAGGAACATTTATTTCTTTAGGTTTAGGCTCAGCAAATATAGATGGTGGAGCCCCTTCCCTTGTCTGTGCTGCTCTAAAGCAGCTGGCAAACTTGTCCAAAAGGTTCACGTATTCAGTATTTCTGTACATAAATGGAGAATGTGAGAAAGATGGATTCAAAGAAAATCGATACTCTATTTGCAGGTAGACTGCAGTGAATACAGTCGCTTAGAGAGAGGAAGACCTATTTACTGTGAAAGACTCTACCAACCTTTCTGCGGCTCTGATGGGAAAACATATAACAACAAGTGTTCTTTCTGCAAAGCAGTGCTGTAAGTACAATACTATCTAATTTCTCCTGAATATGCCAAAAACTGAGATTAGCTCAGTTGTCTGGTGTTTCCATCCCACTTAAGTGCTATCATATTTTTCAGGGTTACTACTCCTCTGCCTCTTTGCTTAGTCTTTGTAGACTAATGGCTTCTCCCACCAGTAAGGTCCAATTGCTCTAAATGAATGACTTTGATATTTGTGGGAGCAACTTCCTATTCTAGCACAAATGGCAGAAGTCAAACAGTAAAGAGAAGAATCCAATCAATAACACAGGGCTAGCAAGGCACCTGAATCCAAATCAGGTCAGCTAAGAATTCAAAAGTAGTACCAGAAATACTTTGTTTTTTATAGATAAAATATAACTTTTTAAAAGGCACAATGTTTACAGATCAGTGCCTCCTTGCCTTCTAGAAATTTTTATAGTATCTTTTGTGTTTAGCAAGTTGTTAGCTGAGGGCTTCAGAGATATCTTAGTGCATAATGTTAAGCTTATTGTCTGCAATGTGTATGTCTTTCCTTCCCTTTGCAGGAAAAGCAGAGGTACCTTACAAATGAAGCAAGCAGGGGCATGCTGAATGGATTCTGCACGGTACAGAAGAGTGCTGAGAACAGCTTTACACTGCCTTATCGCAATCTCTTAATTTAATTTCATCCATCCTGCCTGATCTCGTGATGGTGAACAAAGCACACAGTAGCTTTTTCAGCTGTGCTCTGCTCCCGAGTGTTGGGATTGACACTTCTGTCCTCCCTGCAAAGCACCTTGTTGGGATTCTTGTTTCTGTAGCAAGCTGGTTTTCACATGAGCCCTATTCTTCTGACAATGGTACCTGATCTTAGTGGACACGTCTGTGCAGGCACTGCCTCCGTTTTCCTTGTTGAAGTGTTTTCTTTCATTTACTCAAACTTTTGCAGACGCTTTTTTGCAAAGGCTTCAGCTCTCCCAGGTAGTGCTTTGATCCTACCAGGTTCGCAGCTAAATTTTGCATGCTCACTTTTCTTCCACCTCTCTACAATTCTGATGCATACACGTTGTTTAGCTGCTCAGTCTGCATGTTTATTAAAATAAACGTTGACTTCGGGTTTTTTTTGTCCATGGTGACTCTTCTAGAGAATAAGTTGATTGCATTCATTATTCACAAATGAGATACCTCCCAGGTTACAGAAAATAATTATTGAGCAGAAGCTAGAGAGAGGTAAAAAAACAAAGCCTGGAAGACAAAAGTTGACTTCCACTAGATGGCCTCATGTTCCTGGAATTTATCCTACAGTTTGGCTCTCTTTTTTCCCTTCAAATGAAGCAAAGCTGTTAAACTGTAAGACTGTATAAATTTCATAGCAGTGCCTCTGTTAAGCCCCGCATTTAAATGTCATCATTAATGGTTCTGTTCACTTCTGACAAATTGGCAGCTTTTAGACCTGAAAAAATTTCTGCTCTGCTCTTCCATCCTTAATATCTTCATTATTGAACTAGTTTGTCTTTTACACCTGAATAGTCAGGCAAGGAAATACATTTCTTAGAATTAAAACTTATGAATGACTGACTTTACTGGAGTTACACATGAATGAAATTTTGGAACTGGAATGTGGGTGTCATATGCTGCCTGGAACTTGATTCTCTGGACAAGAGGGGCTCTATTCCATTCACTAGTACACACTGAGGAAGCTCTAGTCTTTAGTTTGATAATGTGACCTGGCTGAACTTTTTCTATGGCAATTGCCTATTACACTTAGCACATATAGAACATCTGAAAGAATGATAAAGCTGAAAACACAAAAAATGAAAGGAAAAAAATGAGGATTAATGAAGTGCTAGAATAAGTATGTAAATGGAGTGCTCTTGTCCAACCAAACACCATAAAAGTAGATACTCTGCATTTCTTTGTCAAATAATTCTAAGTAATGATTGTATTTAACAAGGGACATATTTTTCCTGACTCTACAGCTCTTTAATGCATTGCATTTCGGGGAAAAAATAGCAGTTTCTACTGAATGTTCTCTAAGTCTTGGCCAGATTAATTTCTTACCATTATTATGCGCTGTTGCCAGTCACAGATGTGTCCCATGAAACCAGAGAGCAGGACAGGAGCCTGGACACTGTTTTGGGGATGGAGTGGTCTTTATTCCCTACTGTGAGAGGCTTCAAATTTGAAGGGGTAGTGGTGCTCTTAGTACATCAAAAACCTACTCAACACTGGATCATTCAAAGGCCACTGAAACTTATAAGGTGCTACCTGTGACCTTGGCTTTAACCCTCATCTTTCAGCAAGCATAAGCAGAAGATGCTTTGATGTTCTATTGAGGATTTCAATTTAGAACAAGTGTTAGCCAAATGTGAGGATAAAATAGGAAAATTAATCATTGAGACAAATGATGATGGGTGAAGAGTTTCTACAGAGACCACAGCCCCCTTCTCTTTGTAACTGAAGTCAGTATTAATTAGCCTCTTCACATGTCACAGGACTGACTACTGCTCTGAATACTGAACCATACAAGTATGTGAGGAACATAAAGCTTGTAGAGTTAGGACTGTGGTCACTGTCTACATGGTACCTGAGAGATTGTGTCTCTGCCTGGTGTATTTCTCTCAGTAAACTATGTACAGTGTGTGTAGGGGGAAGTGGTGGAGGTGCTTGTCTTCAGGAGCCATGTTCTTCATGAAACAAAAAAGTACAGTTTATTACAAGCACACTATAGTTCTCTACAGTGCCAAATTATCAATGTTATTCCAGAAATGCTGGCAGAATAAATCACATTTACATTCTTCATCTTTGCACTTTGTTAACAAAGGCTATTTCCACGAAGACAAATGTTTATTTCATAGTTATAAGAGAGCTGCAACAGACAGTAAGAGGTTTATAACATCACATACATTTCCTTAGTCTCTTCATCATTAACGTTTTTTGATTGTGGGAAGTTTACATTGCTATGAACTATTTTCTGATGGATATGTTTAAAACATTTTTTTCATGAGAGCGTCCCAACTGATGAAGCAAGTCATCAGACTGACACATTTTCAAAAGTAATTTATACTCATGGTAGCTTTGGAAAGCAGACCTTCCTTCCAAATCAGTGAAGAACAGATGCAGCAAATCACAGACCCTGAAACTTGGCATGCTCAAGCATTTTCAGATGGTAGCAGTAACAGCACCATGGGCAAAAG
>JAOEHX010045128.1:0-11370 GCA_025448015.1 Bolborhynchus lineola | reverse complement strand
GAAACTTCCATTCTTTAATTCTGTTTGTTACTTAATGATAAGTAGTCATCTGAGGCAGCTTGCCTCCCTAGCTTACCTGACAATACAGAGATAATTACCTTGTAGAAATGCAGACAGCTGTAAGGACACTGCTGTTCTAGCTGTTTGCATCAGTAGCTGTCCCATTGCTGGCTGCCTTCTGCATTGTACCTCTGCCCCCTTTTTACCAGTAACCATGAAAACTTCGGTGCCATTTGTCTGTCATTGTGTATAGTATCTTGCAGGTTAACCCCATTAGGCTTTGATTAAAATAGATGTCTGCAGGCCATAGCTCTAGCAACCCTGAAGCAAACATGCTGAATGAAAGCTCCCGCTGTCACTGGCTGTTGGTATGGGACTTTTATGTCTTGCTATTAGTTTCTCCTTATGTTTTCAGACTTGCATTTCTGTCAAGCAATTATCTTACTCTTTCCCCACCAGCCACTCTTTTAAGCTTCTTAAATGCATGCTAACTTTACTTACTGACCATACTGTCTGAACAGTACATTGGAGATTAATGACCTGGAAATGAAGCTGTTCTGCATGTGAGTCTTAAAGTGGTAAGGACGGAAATATGATGGGGCCCTTCTGGGTAGTAGTCAAATAAAAGATCGCTTGCTGTAAACCTCTCCAGGGTCTTAAAAATGTACGGTGGAAACTTAGACAAGGACTCAGTGCCTTTGACAGGAGTTGTCTGGTCTCTACCAGGCTTCAGCATATGATCTGTTGTTACTAGAAACGCCTAGTTAAATACTTGTCTTCCTTGTTCTGCTTTTTCTTTGGGTTTTACTCTGGTTTTGTTTTTACTTCAGGCTATTATAAAATAATAAACCTCATCTGTTACAGTAGTACATGTTATATATCACTAGTATCCTAAATGTAGTGTTAATGTACCTGTAATCTGATATGACAAACCCAAGAACTCACAATGTATTCTGTTATTTCTGTGACTATATTTACTAAAACATTCTAGAACTAGAGCTTAGGTCATTCCACTGCTAGTAATTGTGTGGAAACCTTTTAGGGGAGAAATGTGTGTTGCTGCCTTTCAGCATTAATTAGATACTTTGTTTTTATCTGGTCACAGATTGATAATTTTGCCAAAAAACCTGAAACCACAAAGATCTAAACCGTCAGATCTGTACTGTCAGAATCTCTAAGCTGAGTTCATATGCTCTTTTTAAAATAATGGCTTATTGAAAGAAAAGATCCCTTGAAAACTTAATTTTGTTCTCCTTGACATACTTGGATCTTGCTGTCCTTGTACCTACTCTCCTTACCTCTTACAGTGGCAGGTTTTCTCAATGTTATTTTACAAAACACGTGGTCGTCAATCTGGAAGGATTATGTTTTAGCATTGTGTAAAGCAGATGCCTTGTAGGTGCCTGCTCTGTTACAAACATCACAATGATCAAATTTACTTACTTTGTTAGAAGCAAAATGGGCTCTGCAGAGTTCCAATAAAGAAAGGGAGGGGAGAAACAGATACGAAGCAGCTTTTCTGATGGCAGTGTGTGACCTTGTTATATGCTAAGGAAACTGGAAATGTACCATTAGCCTTTTGTATAGCTGCATGGGAGGCAGCAGTGCTGGTACAGAGTAAAAACTGACCATGAAATAAAGGGTAATGCATGGAGTGAAGACTACAGTGTAGACTGTATGACTGCTCTAGCAGGTCAAATGACTACAGTTATTACTGGGGATTGGAGGTAAGTGGTGTGGGAGGAGGGAAGAAATGCCAAGATGTAGAGAATGTAAGAGATCCTAATTAAATCCCTTCTCCAGAGGGATTACACAGACCCTTAATGTGTTACGTTGCCAGTTGGAAAGTTTCAATCTTATTGATCATAACCTGGATCTTACAAGTTTATCCTTTTTGTAATAAAAAATCTGTTGTTGCGTTGCATTTGCTTGGCAGTCTGTTTTCTGCTTGAGGCTTTCAGGCTGCTGCTCCTTCCTTTTAACATCCTGGAGTGTTTCACAATTGAGCAATAGCTCTGAGCAGCATGTTGGCAGAATTATGGCGCTCGCTTTAGTAACGGTTTGCTCGCTGCAGTCTTCTAGTGATTCAGAGTTCTGTTGCCTGACTACCAGCTCTAATTATCTCAACACGTTGTTCCTATTTACTGTCACTTTCCAGGCTTCCTGTTGCTCAACATGTTGATGAAAAAGCTCTTCCTCTCTGGTCATACAAGTTTGACTTTCAGTAGTGACAGAACACTGCATAATGCCCTGACACATCCCCATTCAAGTCAGGTGAATGGCAGAAGGCTAAAACTAGAGTGTCATTCTAAAACAAAAGAACTAAAATAAAACATATGGAGCCTTTCAGCAAGTCTTCAAGTTGATTTACTGTTTTTTAAATCTTTAAAATCCAGTTTGGGTTTTACCAGCTACTCAGTTCAGAATTCAACTTAAGATTTAACTGTACAATTCACTTAGATGGTTCAATAAGACACTGCTTATGCTTGAATAAGTAGATGATTATTTTTCATATCTCCTCCACTTACAAAGCTGTTTCCATTTGTGTATCTGAGTTATTGGTAAAGAGCAATTGGTTAAAACTCAAATTCTGCAAGGTTTTAGTGTTCTGAGTAATCAAACTAATCTGTATCCTGTAGCTGTTGTCACAACTTTGCTTTCATTTGTGAGGCAAAAGTAGTAATATGTTACCCAGATAAATAGCTTTCTCCTTTAAAGAAGCTCAGCAATGGAAATAAACTGTACTATTTAAGATTTTTCTTTTCCCCTGCATATTGCCAACTCATTCATGAACTACAGAACTACACCTTGGAAGATTGAGGGGTTTCCAGAATTACTCAACTGAAACTTACTGGGTCTCAAGTTTGCAAGGTGTCTGTGTAAATCATTTAGTAATTTAAATCATTTTGTTTTTCTTTCAGGTCCTGGCTTGGTTTGAAGAAGGTGAAGAAACAATCACAGCATTTGTAGAGCCTTTTGTAATCTTACTCATCTTAGTAGCTAATGCAATTGTGGGAGTGTGGCAGGTATGCAGCTATTTTTACAATGTCAAATCTCAAATGTTTGGGATTTTCTTGTTTTAAGAGGAAGGACTATACAGTATAGGGTCAGATGCTTCATACAATGCAAGTAACCTGTGTTACTGACTTCAGATTCCTGAGAGTCAACATACTATAAAACTTGTGCACAGAAAGTTTTGACTTAAAAGTAAAATGAAAGCTGCAGAAGTATTGCTGAAAAGGCAAAGTGCCCATCAGTGTGTTTGGCCCCACACTGGTGAACACATGGATGGCGTAGTCTGGAATGAAGGAAGTAAGTTAAATCTTGCAAAGCCAGAAAACAATCAGTTGGATCAGCTTGCAAGAAAGGGGGTTTGTCCCAGTTAAGGAGCAAAGGATTTAACACTTCTAATCTAGTTTAGAATCATAGAATAGTTAGGGATGGAAAGGACCTTAAAGATCATATAGTTCCAACCCCCCTGCTGTGGGCCGGGACACCTTACACTAAACCATGCCACCCAAGGCTCTGTCCAGCCTGGCCTTGAACACCGCCAGGGATGGAGCATTCCCAACTTCCTTGGGCAACCCATTCCAGTGCCTCACCACCCTTATGGTAAAGAACTTCTTCCTTATATCCAATCTAAACTTCCCATGTTTAAGTTTGAACCCGTTACCCCTTGTCCTGTTACTACAGTCCCTAATGAAGGGTCCCTCCCCAGCATCCCTATAGGTGCCCTTCAGATACTGGAAGGCTGCTCTGAGGTCTCCATGTCTTCCCTTCTCCAGGCTGAATAGCCCCAACTTTCTCAGCCTGTCTTCATACGGGAGGTGCTCCAGTCCCCTGATAATCCTTGTGGCCCTCCTCTGGACTTGTTCCAACAGTTCCATGCCCTTCTTATGTTGAGGAGCCCAGAACTGCACACAGTACTCCATGTGAGGTCTCATGAGAGCAAAGTAGAGGGGCAGGATCACCTCATTCTACCTACTGGTCCCATTCCTTTTGATCCTTCTGATGTATCTTCTCTTTCCTCCTGAGATAAGTGCTATATTTTAGTACATGTAGTAATACATTAATATAGTGTTAATTCTTCTTATTCAATTACTATTGTACCTACTAAATGTGCATCATAAGACTGCATATCTGTCAAAAGGCAGAAGCTTCTTCTGAAAACATCTTCATACCATGAAATTTCTCCTTCATTATCAGCTGTGATATCAATCAGATGGCTTTTTATAAATCATACAAGCAGTAATACCAGTAACATTCTGACACTTCTTGAGATGCCAGAACGAAATAGTTCACAGAACTTCAGGTTACTATTTTGATCACTTCAGGCAGGGTGTGTTTTTATTAGAATTGTTTTTCTACAGATAAAAGCTTTTCTAGGATTTTTAGGGTGATTTAAGCTCTTTGCAAGGTTGGTTTTGGTGGTTAGTTGGCTGGTGTTAATGTGATAGTTACTTGCTATTTTAGCACATTAGGTTTCATGCTTAAAATGTGAACCTGTCAAAAAAACCCCAACAAATTAAGAGGAGGAGCCTTGTTAACAGGTTAAAACATGTTAAGAGAGGCACCTACACAGCAAGCCACCAGAAAGGGCAGTGAGTGGCATTGCTGTGGATTGCTGTGCTCTGCTCTGTGCTAGCCCAAGTAACCTGCCTAACTTGTGCACAAGAAGACTAACCCTGAAAAAACTCCATTATTAGTAGCTTGCTGTGCAAGTGCTAGAGCTGGTATGGAGGGAAGAGGTAAAGTCGATCAGGAGCTAACAGCATTGCCATTTCTATATTCTAAAGTGTCATTTTCCATTCAAATCTTTATAAAGGAATTGTGCAAGAATTAAACTGTAACTTGAAACTTTGAGTTACAATTCTGCATGTAGTAACCTTAAATGTGAAATGTAAGGTATACAGTTTGAGGATTTTCTTTTGTAGTTGTATACCTTGTTGTAGGAAATAACCAATTTTCTTTTCAGACATGGTAGTGTACAAAGAATACTTATGTATGTATATATATATACACCTACATGCAGTGAATGACATTGTGAAACAGTTGCTGTACAGCTTAAATGACTCATTCCCTTGTCTTAATGGGCATGGAAAACAAGTCTCAGTACATAGTCTCCACCCATAAGTATCTGTTTCTACAGGTACTGGATGTGAGCAACTGAGTAACTGCCTTAGATCTGCCCTCCTCAACCTTTCCTCTCACATGCACTTTTCCCAAAGTGCCATCTGTTAGTACTTCAGTGATCAGCAAGATAGCCTTAACTACCATAACGTCAAGCAACAAACTGAACAAAGGGATATAGTCTTAACGCACAGAGCTGCTGTCCCAGCTGAATCATAGCATTGTTCAGGTTGGAAAAGACCTTTAAGATCTTTGACTCGGATCCCTAGCCCAGCACTGCCAGGTCCATCACTAAACCGTGTCCCTGAGTGCCATATCTACATGTCTTTTCAACATCTCTAGGGATGTGGTGACTCAACCACTTCCCTGGGCAGCCTGTGTCAGCACTTGACAATCCTTTTGGTGAAGAAATTTTTCCTAGTGTCCAATCTAAACTTGCCCTGGTGCAACTTTAAGGCTGATGCCTTTTGTCCTATCACTTCTTACCTGGGATGAGAAACCAACACCCACCTCTGCATCCTCCTTGCAAATGCAACCTTTGGTTTCTATAAGCAAGTAAAATTCAGTAGTGTTAGTCCACTCCAGTCTGAGTCTGAACTGCTTCAGCTGGTAAGATGCACCTAAGACAAGACTATATCCGTAAGTCTGATTTCTGCTTAGTGCCTTTTTTTTTTTTTTTATGTCAAAAAGCATCCATATGTGACATAGAACTCTTTGTGTGGCCTCCCAGTAACAAGACCCAGCAGATATTCTTGATGGGAAGTGCTGCGGGGTTTGAATAAACAACTTCTAGATTGTAAATGCCCTCTAATATCTGACTTATGTTGTAATTATTTCTATTCAGCAACCTCATAAGGGGAGAGGTCGCATGATTTTCTGTATTAATAAACGCAACTGAGCTGAGGCACCAGTATTTGTATAATAATGCATTTGAAAGACCAGATCTGACACATGTATTTTTCCTTGAGGGCTTTTAAAATTGCACAATTATTGTTGTCTTTTAGGAAAGAAATGCTGAAAATGCTATTGAAGCTCTTAAAGAGTATGAACCAGAAATGGGCAAAGTGTATCGACAAGACCGAAAAAGTGTACAGAGGATTAAAGCAAGAGACATTGTCCCAGGTGATATTGTAGAAGTGGCAGGTAAGACTCCTTTCTGTACTGCATACGTGTATTAGCGTAGTAGTATAAAACTGTTGTGGGGGGCCTTATCTTAATGATTTGAGGCCCTGGGGGAAGTTTTCAAAGACACCTAAGTATGTGCTTTCACTTAAGAAGTCTTGCCTCTCTTCATCTGTAATTACCTTAAATGTGCATTTGCACTGAGGGAATTGTTTTTCGAATTGCCACTTAGTTTAATTGGTAGGCCTAAAAGCAAAGCATCTTAATTGGGGCACAGGTTTAACGCTTGTCAGGACTATTTTCTAAAGTCTGGTTTCAGAGTGTCTAAACTTGATTGTTTCCTATCACAAAATACTCTTTTTCCTTGCTTTTAAATAAGTTAAATTTCCTTAGGAGCTGGAATGTAAAGATACTGTTTTAGTCACGCTCTGCTCTTTGTCTAAGGAAAGATAAGGTTTATTCTACCTCTGACGCTTGTGGTAGCAGTGCTTTTCAAATTCTCTTACAGGTGCCTTCATCAGTCCTCTCACATCTTTCATAATTCTTTATTGCTTCTTTTGCCTATTGCTGTGTAGGAGACCACAAATAGGGAGAGACCTATACAAAGTAGAGCTTCCTGTTTCTTCAGTGTAAGCATTTGAAGTACCAGTCTTAAAAGACTGGACTATTGCATCCAGCTTTCTAATAAGTTAGATTTGCCCTAAGAGGCATATCTTTATCTGTAAGAAGTGCAAAAATAGAAGTACTGTATACTGACAGCTAAGACCCCTTCATTTTGGTGATAATGCCGTACCAATAACTTGTCTTAAGCTGGACCTGTCAGTGAGTTTAATGTTTCCTATTCCTTCCCAGGTAAAACTAGGTGATTCTTGTAGAGTGTCAGGGCTGATTGCATACTCATATTTTATAGGTTATTATCAACTGTGAAGTGAGTGATTGTTCCCAAAGGAACAATATAGGGTGTACATCAAACTTCCTTTGCTCTAGTGTCACTTTGCTTTTAGAGGTGGTAGCTGTCTCACAAGGAGATAAATACGTACCCTTAAACTTGACTATCCTCCTATTTTAATTAGCAGGCAGAGAGAGTACGCACTCAAAATGAAGTTGGTGTTGGCTCTCTGCCCAGTTTTCATTTCTTAAGAAGCTTTAACATTCATTGAGCCCTGTCTGGAGCCTCAGTTTTGTGCATAGGATGATTTCAGCCACAGCAGCCCTGGCTGTGATAGTTCAAAGCGTGAATCTCTTGAAGGCTGAAGCTAGTTTCCTCTTAGCATGTGTTGGTGAGGAACAAGTACAAATACAAAGTGCTGATAGCTGAAATAAAGGGTGAATTGTGATACCTTGTCACTTACTCAGCTGTTTTGACTCATTGCTGCACTGTACAATCAAATCTGTGAGTTCTGCAATGAGATTTGGTTTCGGAGGCTGAAGTTTTTTGTGTCCTTTTTCAGGCAAACAGAACTGCATAAATTACAGATTCTGCAGTAAATGTCTGGTCCAAGTCTTCATCCTGGTTTTAAATGTCAGCAATAGAATGGTAGTTTTGGAAGCAGTTTATATCCTGGGAATACATTGGGGTTGTTTTTTTGGTACTTTAAAGCCGTATTGGTAAATTGCGAAGTGATGACTGTGTATTTTGGGCTGGTTTAGGGTATCTCACTAAGGAAAAATCCTGGATTTTGCTGCTCTGCTAGGTGTCCAGAGCACAGAAAGATTTCTGCTTGATTCTTGCTATTTCGGAAGAGGTGGAGGGCAAACTTGAAAACTAGTATGCTCATGTAGGAAAACAAATTATCCAGCTTCTATGACTGTCATTTATGGTAGGTGGTCTAGCTTGTGGATTAGCTATAGAAGCTCATGCTGGTTAAAATACTCTGCCTTGGGGCTGATGACACAACAGTTTGTCTGAAGATCTCAGCGTATTTTTCTTACATTGACAAATGTGATCAACTGCAGCTTTAAGTGAAGGTACCTTAAGTAGTAAGTCATGTAGATGTTTAATACAGAAGTGCTTTGGTATGATATGAACTCTGATACTGAAACAATAAATTCTAACTTGTAGCTGGACAATGATGATATTTTAATTGTAATCAAGCTCAGAAAAGCCACCAAGCAAGTAGAGGAGAGCAAGACACTATGTACCAGTGTTAGTGTCAAGACCTGAAGGTGAGAGAGACTGTGTGCATGCCTCTGCCTCAAGTGCAAGAGTACTGCGATGGCCTTTGACACGGTGTTTGCAAAAAGATGACCATGTAGGGAAGTGACAGAGCACTTCATACTGGGATACATATCTGGGTATGGAATTCTAGGCAAAGTGCCAATGACATTTGTGTGTCCAGGCAAATATCTTTCAACTGTGTGGCATAAATAACCAGGTGATAGGTTTCTCCCCTATGCTGATACCTAATTTTGAACAACTTTGTACAGATCTTCCATTACAACATAATTGTATTTAGCATTAAAACAGCTTTGTTAATTTGAAGTAGCTATATGTGGGCTTGACACAAAAATGTCTTCGTTGCAGGAACTGGTAGATTGAATGGGAGAATGTATTTGCCTCTTTACATTGCAAGAGTTTCCTGAGACTAAGTAGCATTGAACCATTTCCAAAATCATTTGATATTTTCAGTAGTTTTGAACCCATTAAAGATAATCTGGTTGGCTTAACATAAGCCAGAGACAGTGCAATAATGGTTTATGCTGTTACTTTTTCTTCTGGCTCCTTAGGCTATTTGTGGAGTTTGACTGCATTCATTATATAGACTATTCGGTCTGCCTCATGGCCTAAAATAAAGCTCCCAGAAGATGTTTTCTTTAAGTGATCAGTTCACAGAGGAAATGGATGCTGATTCATTTGACTAGAAGTAATAGGGAGAAACTGCAGGCCTGTGTTGTCACCTTATAAATAAATATAGAATAACCTGAATTATAGGATCCTTCAAGTGGTAGATAACCTAATGTCTTTTATGTCTTTTGGGGATCAGTGTGCATAAAGGTACTGCAGGACACTCTGAGCAATTACTGGTCCTTATGCCTGCTAGTTAACAAATTCAACAGAAATCCTGCAGTAAAATACAGGTGTATGAACTGACACTGTAGTCCATGTTTGCCCAGAGAATGTACAGGCTTTCTTAATCGTATACGTTTGGAAGATCTTCCATGGCCTCTTAAGCAGAGATGCTGGAAAAGATACTGTTCCACCAATGGGAACTCTCGAGGATGAAGTTGGGATTACAGGTTTGGGCTGTATGCCTTAAATTTGCTTACAGACCTTTGGCGGGCCTAGTTCAGAACTGTAGTGTGTGAGAGTTACTAAGCTACACTGTTTGTTTCTTAGAATTGATGAGCTGAAAAAAGGCCAGATGCTGTCCTCAAATGGCTTTTCAGTTTGTCCGTCTTAAATGGATTATCGTGCTGCTAATAAAAGCTTAAGTTTATTGGGGGGTGCACTCTAAATTTGTAACTAGTGTCTATCTTAATAGATTAAAGAAGTACTTTGTTTTAGTTGAGGTTTTGTTTGCCTTCGTTGAAGTAACATTTTAAACAGGAACTTAAAGCAGCATGGCTTTAGTTTGCAGAAGTTGTGTATGAAGTCCAGTGTACGAATTGGGATAAACTAGTTGCAAATAATTTTGTTTTAAAGAAGCCCATTTAGGAACAGAAACTCTTTACACTTCCATTGTATTTTCTGGTCTAAAATGTTTTATTTTAGATACAGTATATCTGACTTTCTGTAATTTAATAAACAAATGTGTATTAGTTGCAATCTGTAAGTGACCCAACTGGAGCCATGGTAGTTCCTCTTTTCCCTGAAGTGTTGAATGATGGTTCTTGTCATCTGCTCTTACATCTGTAAGTAGTCAATGGCTTAAAAATGCACAGAGAGTTCCCAGAAGCTGTTAAATTAGTGTTTATTCCAGAAGACTTAGCTTGAAGATTATACCTGGCATAAAGCACACAAGAACTACTTTCTGAGGCTTTTAATTCCAACTGCAGAGTACCTGAAGACTTTCCTTAAAACTTCCAATACTGCAGCTGGGTTTTGTTATAAGCACAGATAATACTGACCAGAGTACTTAAACATCAAGATAATGTTCTGTTAATACTATGTCACCCTGGCAAAGCAAGGCTGAAGACAACTTGCACTCAGAGTTAGAATGCACCTTCCAGGATTCTTACTACATGTTCCTGTGTTGCCCGGATGCGACCTACCTTGGAAATGGGGCTTCAGCTTTGATGTAAAGATGGCTTTGTTCTGTACTTGATCTGGCAAAAGTTAAAACTTAATTTGCCACTTTGTTCTTTCTGCTATTTTTATAGGCTGATCACAAGAGTTTTTAATCTAGAAGACAATGATATAAATAGAACCACTAATTAAAAGCTAAAGGTAGATAAATTCAGATTAGAAATAAGTGTAGACTTACAGGCGGGGTCTGTTGGAACATCTTATTCAGCGTTATGGTGCCCTCTTCAGAGACAGTGACACTTAGAAGTGTACAAAGCAGGAAGAAATAGAATAGGAATAATTCAAGTCTTATGCACTACTTTATACAGTATATAATTTTTTCTCATGAATGCTGTCTCATCTGTACCATGCATCATTAAAGCAAAGAATTAATGTATTCAAATGTGGTGTTCTGTCATTCTAGCAGTAAAAGCCAATGGTGTTTTACTGGTACAGTTAAAACTGAATGGACTAGTGGTATTAGATTTCTTTTCAGAAAAAGCTATATTTTAGTGCTTTAGGATGGAAACTCAGACTTAAAATACTCTTCATAGTTGCTCTTCTAATCTTTACAATTTGACACTCTTGGCCTTGTATGAAGGTGTAGATAGGCTCAACCTTCCTGTTCTATAGAGCTGCTGATTTTTGGTAGCATTCTAGTATACCCTGTTCAGAAAGTGTTAAAAACTGTTACTACAGAAGAAAAAAGAGGTTTCTGATAGTCTAAGGAAATGAAACACAATAGGAAGACAAGATTGTGTGCATGCAAGGGGGAAGAGGGGCTAAACTGAGTTTGTGTTAAGGAAGTTTAATATATAAAGCAGTTGCGCTGCAGCAGCTGTACTTCTGAATAGAAGCAGTTGTTCTGGTCAGGTGTAAGCTTTAACTATTTC